>VZTU01006409.1:0-23438 GCA_013400835.1 Zapornia atra | reverse complement strand
AGATTTTGCAAATTCAACTTAGTTGTTCAGAATTCCTTGATTACAGCATATGAAGTGCATGGTTACATTATGAAAATTCTGTCAAATGCCTTTTTATCTATAACTGTCTTTCTTCTTAATCATAAGCACCTATTTATGGGATTATAACTTTCCTCCAAAACGTAAACCGCCTGTGCAAACATCATGCCAGGAAGAATGTTTTTGGTCTTTGGTCTTCATATTTATTCTTTAGAGTACTTCTAAAACACCATAATATATCCCTCATCATGCCCTGCCTTCAAATGTAAAAATAATTAATCTGGGGGGAAAAAAAGAAGTCAATTAACACAAATGAAATTCAGACAAAACAGATTGTAGTCTATAGGTGGCAAATCACTGCAACTGTGAGGGAAATGAGAAAAGTAAAGTGATATACAGCTGTTCAAGACAGGTCATTTTGTAAACAGATAAGGCCAGAACTCAGCATCTCTCAGTTGCAACAGATGTTCTAAAGTTAGAAAAAGGCATTTATGTGTAACAAGCTGTCTCACAATTGACTAGAAGAAGGGAGTTCTAAGAGTTTGAGTTAATTTTCAGACATGATCCTCTGATGCCAACTGAGACGTGCTACAGTATCCAAGATTTCTGTATGACTGACAGTGATGATGCAGGATTGGTGGAAAGCTCAGACTTTCCAGAGTGGCACCTAGAAGATTCCCTGTAGCATTTATACTTTTGATAGATGCCCAAGCTTAAGTGACTGAATGACATTGTGATATCCAATCATGTCTGTGGCAAAGAGATGCTGTTGTTCCTAGTAGATGATGTGAGGAGAAAAGGTCTCTCTGTGCGCTGCGGAATAGGTTTTGTACACCAGGAAAAGAAGTGAACATACAAATTGTGACTATTCACTCCCTGGAACAAACATCCCAACACTGTCTGTGCTAACAATTTGAGAAAACGTTAGATTTGCTTACCTAAAAGTGTTACCAGGGCCTCTGTGGCATTGAATAATGTGTTGTGGAGGTGAGAGACGGGGCAGGTGCATAGGAACTTCATACAGAGCAAAACCAGAGACTTGGTGTACTCTCTGGCATAAGCAAACTATGCTATATACTTCACCACCCATAAAGTTGTTGGAAAGCTCTTTTATGGAACAGAATGTTTCCAGGCAATAATGCTCCTCTCTGGTCATGAAATCAGGTAAACCAACCCTGACACCTAGACATTTTACTTTGAGTGTACTAACATGGAGGACAACAGTGTGAATGTGTTTAAGCTTTTAGGGTGTATATGAAAATTTGCTTAATTGTAAAACTTTTAAAATGAAATTCTACAATGTAGAATATGAATAATTCAATAATATTATCAAGGGAAGTGAGAATCTGATACAGGATGTCTGGCAGTAATGTCTTATTGACATACATAAAAAATGACACATCCAAATCTACTATATTTAATATCATCAGTGTAATATATTTCTTTGCTTCCTCCTATCTTATTTCCAAATTATATTGTTACTATTTGTCATTTTATTCCGTCTGTGTTTGAAATCTCACCAGTCCCATTCTGTGCATTTACCTAATTCTTCTTTTGTCACCTATATATATCTCTTTCATTGAAAAGGAGAACAATAGCATGCTTGTACCATGTTGCTGCCAGCTGACTGGGAAAATTCAAAAGACAGCTTCAAAGTAGTATGGATGGGGTATTTTTTTTTTTGTTTTGTTTTGAAGCGCCTCCAGATTTTTTTATTGAAACAGAAACACAGTAGGATTCTTCTGCTTATAAAATAGCCAGATACTGAATATACAGAATTGTGTCTGCAGACACAGTGGGCCTGACACCATTTTCTCATGTATGTAGCTGTTGACTTCAGCAGATTTTTTCCTGACTTAGGTAAGAGTAGCTGAAAGCATATTACAGCTCAGTGAGCTTATGAAGCATCTAAGGAAAGAAATGTAGACATCTAAAAATCTCACAGTTGATAATTTATTTCTTCTTTTTCTTTATTTTCTCTCTTTTCCCCCTTTGTTCTCTTCCTCCCCATGATCGCTGTGATTAAGCCAAATTTTTTATTTACACTTTTCATTGTTGTACTTCATTCATGATACTTTGACAATACGGATTATTAATGAGATTTCTTCAGCAAGTCTTGATCTATGACTGCCATCTCAAACAATCAATCATATAGGATATATTTTAGTGGGAAATAAGTTTCAAATATACAGTAAAATGTTTTATGGAAAAACAGATGTTGATATTTTATTAGCATAAATCTGATTCGAAATGCTACCTGATCTCTGCTAATAGCTAGAAGAAGATACTGAAAAGAATATCAGAAATAGCATATATAGAGAACATGCCATTACTTCCAGTATCCATCAGTCACAGAAAATCTTTCAACCCACACATTTCACCTAGACCATTGTACTTAACTGTAATCAATTTCTGGTTTTCTCATATGAATTTCCTAATCAATTCTTGAACCATTTTATACTTCTCAGTTAAGAAAACACTCCAGTGAGAGTGAGTTATACAATTTAATTATGCATTGTGAGATAGAAATTTTTGTGTTTCTTCACTCTCTTGCTTCAATATTGCCTCATAATTCTGATTTCATATTCTTCTTGGAGTATGAAAAATAACAGACAGTAATAATTTATTGACCTTTTCCATATAATCCCACACCTGATAAATATGGCTGTCATACAAATAACCATTCACTTCTTTTTTCAGGTAGATATATGTTCTAAAGCAGCAAAAATTAAGTCATGTTTCATTATCTTGTAAAGCTATTCAAAAGCCTTTTCCTCTGTGATGGAGAACTGCAGAACTAGTTCTATTTCCAGAATCAGATCTGGACATAAATATATCTCAATAATCTTACATGATCACACTTATGAACCATGCACAGCCAAATCAAGCCTAAAACTTCTTAAATTATAAGAATGGATATGAGCACTTGTGGAAAGATGAGAAAGGTATTTTCATTTTACAGGAAAGCTCAGAGATAATAACACTTTTAACACAAATATTTTACTCATCATTAATTTATTAAAATAAGCTTTGTGGTTATTTAATTATTTTTCATTTTTAGGACTAAGATTCTTCATTGAATTTCTTTTGGATAGACTAGTTACTGTTCTGGTGGCCAGTCTGACTATGACACAGTTGTTGTGGTTGTTTGGCTTGGTAATCTTTTCTTTTTTTTTTTTTAATGTTTAATTTAATTTAAAGTTTTGTGTTTTTTTCCTTTATAAAAAATGATGATTGTGAAATGAAAGGACATAGCCAGGACTGCTGACCCCAACTGACCAAAGGGACATTCCATAGCACATGAGGTCATGCTCATCAATAAAAGCAGGGGGAGAAGGAGGAAGGGGGAGGGACATTCAGAGTCATGGTGTTTGTCTTTCCAAATAGCCATTACCTGTCATGGAGCCTTGTTTTCCTGAACATCTGCCTGCCCATGGGAAGGGGTGAATGAATTCCTTGTTTGGCTTTGCTTAAAGTTGTGGCTTTTGCTTTACCTATTAAACTGTCTTTGTCTCAACCCACAACTTTTTTCGCTTTTACTCTGAATGAGCGAGCGGCTGCATGGTGCTTAGCTCATGGCTGAGGATAAACCATGACTAACTTATATAAAGGGATTTCTATTGACCTGATCTTGAAGAAGATCAAAAATGCTGTAATTTTTCCTTCCATATTTTTTCACCAGGATTTATAGATAGGAAAGTATTGAACATTACCTGACTAGCACTTTCATACTGTTTTTCCCCAGCAAGTCTCAAATTTGATTGATTCATTTTCAAAAACAGGATTCAAAAGGTGAAGTGTTCTATTGGTACTCCTCAAAGAAGCAAATAGCAAATTTATCAGGAAAACTGATTTTATATATACTGTCTTTCTGGTTCATTGTAGGAAAAAATCTGGTTTGTGGTTTTTTTCCAATTGTTTGAAATGTAAAGCTAATTTTCTTACATTTCAGTCTTTTTGTTTCATTCTTATGTTCCAGTCTTTTTCTTTCATTCTTCTGTTTGGTCTTCAATGGGTATATAGAAATTGGAATGTCTTGGATTTTTGTTCTTTTCATTACTGATAAATATTCTAAAACTTGTTCTACAGATTTTGCAAAATTGTAGAAGAAAAAGCTTTTCTTTGCTTCTTATCCTAATCTGTATAGTTTGTAAATTCATTGGTAAATTCGGGGTGGGGTGGGGGAAGAAAAAGCACAATGACTTCTTAAACAAGCCTTAAATTGTATTGTGAATATGCCCAAAGGAAACTATAAGAATATGTATATAAATTCTGATGAACAGCAAAGACATAGTGGGAAGAATAGAATAATGAATATTAGTTTTTAATGCTATACTGTGAAATTAAAAATATTTTGAATGAAGCATTTTCAACAGGGAAAAACCCAAACTATGTAAACCACACTACAGTATGATTGAGTATAAAATATATAAATAATAAAAATTAAAAATAAATGTTATTTCCATGCATCCTTTATTTTATTTTTATTTATTTTTAATTATTGATATAATTTTTTAATCTATCAAAAATCTTCCCATGTTAAAGTACCTTCCTTTCTTTCTACAACCTTTAAAATGTATTGTGTAAACTCATGTACCCAGAGAAATTAAAGTTCTGTGTTTGGCATTCAACTCTAAAGAAAAAAAAAAAAAATTTTTTTTTTCTTTTGGTTGCATGTTATAACCCACACAACATTGTGGCAGCAATTGTTAGGTACATCTTAAGTTCAGTATGTTTCTTTAACTCAGTGTTTAGTGATTATTTTCAGCAACCTTCTATTATTCTGTCTTGACAGCCAGTTTCTTCTTGAACTTTTCTCTGTTAGTTTCATAAATGAAAATATCACCTTTAGCCTTTTGAAATGTGTATTACCTACTTACCTTTATACATTTAGAATTTTTTTCCCTTTCTTGATTTTTCTATTATCTTTTAGTTCAAAACAATCCCTTTTCTCGTCTAGTTAGGAAGATGTTTTAATTGTAACCTCACATCCTTCAGAGATACCTATATTCCATAGATTAACAAACAAATAGTAGAATAGAACAAATAGAACAATATAAAATTAAAATAAATATTATACCTTTCATATTTTTCCAAGGTGAACCTCATCTCAAGCAATGTTCCTCCCTCTGCTGAAAGCCTTGTATGAAATATGAACATGTTTGTGAACTGACATGTATACAAAAATATTTTTTTGTTTAGAATTTATTAGTGACATAGGAACTATGTACGATACTTTTTCTGTTATGATCAATAAGTCTAAATCTCATCTTAAATTTTGTCTCAGCCATTGGAAGTCTTAGGTTGAAGAAAATGAAAGTGTATAATTGAATTATACTGTCAGTATTCTGCTTGTCAAATAAGAATGTCATTTATTCATTTATTTATTTGTTTGTTTTATTTATTGAGAGAAGCATTTAATTGTTTCTGTCTATATACCTCTGGTTTTAGCTAAACAAA
The DNA here is from genome assembly GCA_013400835.1 of Zapornia atra. NCBI lineage: Eukaryota > Metazoa > Chordata > Aves > Gruiformes > Rallidae > Zapornia > Zapornia atra. Next base: position 17,960 of record VZTU01006409.1, on the reverse strand, counting down.
AAACCCCAATGTTAACAGCTAGATAAGTAGTTTAAAAGACTTAACGTTATGCATTAAATCATAACCATAGTTTTTCACTTGGAGCTGACAGCATTTTTAAGAAAAAATACCCAGAGGAAAAAATTAAGACCAGGTTGCTTTTCTTTTTCTGAATGGAAAAAAAAATCAGTACAATGTGCAGCTATGTGACAGATATCAAAGGGACAGAAACAGTAAGATATTTGAATTACACTAAATTATTAAGAAGGACTGTTCAGGGGGATAAACGTGACTTTCAGTCAGACAGCTGGACTACTTGGCTGAGGGAACTGTAGATCAATCAAATGATCATGTCAGTAATTATATCAGATGCTGGGTTTTTTTCCATAAATTATCTCATTCTCTAAGTTTCTTTCACTTAGTAAAATGATATAAATACATAGATATATAAGTTAAAAATAAAGCATAAATAAATGAAAAGTAAATCCATAAATACTTAAAAAAGCCCCAAAACTTCCTAAAATAACAACAATCTCAAGAGTCAGTTGTTTTGCTCATTCCAAAATGAAACAAAAAAGTTGGGATTTTAAGTCATAAGAAAACCCAATGCTGTTGTTGATTGCTATGCACATGAAAGAATCATCTGTTGTTATGAAGAATGAATATCAGAGCTAAAAATATGCCAGAGGCTAAAGATGTTTAGATCAATGTGAATATTTAATTCCTTTTCCTTTTACAATTTAAGAACTCTGCTGCAAATCCTGTCACTCCAAAATGTTTAGAATTACAGAATCATAGAATGGTTTGGGTTGGAAGGGACCTCAAATATCAACTAGTTCTAACCTCCCTGCCATGACAGGGACTCCCTCCACTAAACCAAGTTGCTCAAAGTCCCATCTAACCTGGCCTTGAATGCTTCCAGGAAGGGACCATCCACAACTTCTCTGAGGAATCTGTTCCAGTGCCTCACCACCCTCACAAGAATGTCAGTGTAAGTAGACAAAAGAGGCCAAATAGAAAGGACTCATCAGACCTAATTTTAGATGTGGACACAATGTAGACATCCAATCAGGAGGAAAAAGAACAACACTTCATAATGAGATGCACCTGACTGCTACATATTGACTCAGGTGTCCATATGAACAAGGTAGCTGTCAAAATTTCGTATGATGAGTCCCACCTAACATGTTGATTGCAATACAACTTGATTGGTAGGTTTCAAAAATGACAATGATTTTTCTTAAGTGAATATTTTTTGATATTGTGAGAGTAAACTATTTTCTCTGCTTATAGTAAACTATGGCATTATTAAATGTGAGGTGTTTTTTCTGTTCTATCATCATCATCATTGCTGAGAAGGACTTGGGGATTGTGGTGGATGGGAAACTTAACATGAGCCAGCAGTGTGCTCTTGCAGCTCGCAAAGCCAATGGGATCCTGGGCTCCATCAGAAGAGGGGTGGCCAGCAGGGACAGGGAGGTGCTTGTCCCTCTCTACTCTGCCCTCGTGAGGCCCCATCCGGAGTACTGTGTCCAGATCTGGGGCCTCCAAAACAAGAAGGATGTGGAACTGTTGGAGAGGGTTCAGAGGAGGGCCATGAAGATGATTAGAGGGCTGGAGCACCTGCCCTACAAAAAAAGGCTGAGGGAGCTGGGCTTGTTCAGCCTGGAGAAGAGAAGGCTGCGGGGGGGCCTCATTGCAGTCTTCCAGTACCTGAAGGGAGCTTATAAGCAGGAGGGGAGTCAACTTTTTTAAAGGGTAGATAATGGCAGGAGAAGGGGGAATGGATTAAAAGTAAAGGGAGGAAGGTTTAGATTAGATATTAGGAGGAAGTTCTTTACAGAGAGAGTGGTGAGGTGCTGGAACAGGCTGCCCAGAGAAGTAGTGGATGCCCCGTCCCTGGAAGTGTTCAAGGCCAGGTTGGATGGGGTCCTGGGCAACCTTGTGTAGATTCAGGCCTGGAGGTTGGTGGCCCTGCCTGTGGCAGGGGGGTTGGAGCTCTATGATCCTTGGGGTCCCTTCCAACTCGTGCCATTCTATGATTCTATGATTTAAAATCTCTCCTCTTCGAGGAGCATCTGGATGGCACTCCATGCAAGGATTGAGATATCCTATGATTTTATGATATCTTATGTTTTTATGATATCCCATGATTTTATGATTCCTCTCCTCTGACTTGTGTGCATGTTGTTTCACCTACTATCAAGAGAGGAAGATTACATGGTAGTCTGTGGGCAGGACAATATGCTGTGAATAAAATTTTTCTAAAAGAAGTGACTATATCTTCAATACTTTTTCAAGAAAGAGAGTTCTCCAATTATGCATAGACATTTTATACCAAAAGATTCTGTTCTTAGTCACTACATGGGCAGTGATTAATGTTTCATCTCAGGGAGTAATCTCTAGTCCCAGATCAAGGTATGAATTTCAGCTCATATTGTATGAAATATCACCTGACTGTGGGAACAAGCCCAGCAACACTTAAGACTTTTTTTTTCAACATATTTATTTTCCAATTCCATGTTTATTTTCCAATTCAAAGTTTCTCAAAAATTCATCTGTTCACGTGAGAGTTTGCTGGTTTTCATTTTTTTTGTTGTTTTTGTTTGCTTCCATGCACAGTGATGCTAGAACTTATAAAACCTTACTGTCCTGGTTTCAGCTGGGATAGATTTTCTTCCTAGTAATTTTCTTCCTAGTAGCTGGTATAGTGCTGTGTATTGGATTTAGGATGAGAAAAATGTGGGTTAAGGACTGATGTTTTGGCAGCGGGGTGCGCTGCAGGCACAGGGGCAACTTCAACAAGAAGCTTCCAGGAACTTTCCAAATGTCTGATAGAGCCAATGGCAGACCTAAGACAGAGACAAGATGGAGTCCATCAGCCACAGTGGTAGTGCCTCTGGGGTAACGTAGTTGAGATTGTTCCCTGTGAGCTCATGAAGGATAATAGTGGAGCAGATTTCTGTCTGAAGGAGGCTGTGACCCACTGTGAAGCCTGCGCTGGAGCAAGCTCCTGGGAGGATCTGTAGCCCAAAGAAGAGAGGAGCCCACACCCAGAGCAGGTTTGCTGTCAGGGTTGTGAACCTGTGAGGGACCCACAGTGGAGTAGTCTGGTCCTGAAGGACTGTACCCCATGGAAGGAACCCATGTTGAAGCAGTTTGTGAAGAACTGAAGCCTGTGGGAAGGACTCATGTCAGAGAAGTTCATGGAGGTCTGTCTCCTGTGGGAGGGACCCCATGATGGATCAGGGTAGTCATCCCCCTGAAGAGGAAGGAGCGGTGGAGACAATTTGTGATGAAGTGTCTGCATCCCCATTGCCCATCCCCATGGGCCTCTTGTGGGCAAGGAGGTAGAGAAATTGTGAGTAAAGTTGAGCCCAGGCAGAAGAGGGGTGGGCAGGGGGAAGTGTTTTTCAGATTTGGTTTTATTTATTATCCTACTGTGATTTGATTGATTAGAAATGAAATTAATTACCCAAAGTCAAGTCTGGTTTGCCCATGGTGGTGATTGGTGAATGATCTCTCCCTGTCTTCATCTCAACCCACAAAGCATTTTGTCATATTTTCTGTCCTGTGTTCAACTGAGGAGGAAAGTGATAGAGCATCTTTGGTGGGGACTTGGCTTCCGGTCAGGGTCACCCTACCCTATGTTGCTAGGCAATGCTTATACTAAGTCAAGTACTTTTTAGCTTCTCCTCCAGCTTTGCCAGCGTGGAGGCTGGTGATGCACACGAGCCTAGGGACACAGCTAGGACAGCTGACCCAGAATGTCCAAAGAAATATCCCATGACGTATGCTCAATATATAACATGGGGGAAGCTGGGGGAAGCTGGCTGTGGGCATAAGCATTTGTGCTGTGCATCACTTGGTTATAATAATAATAATGATAATCACCATGATTATCTTCCTTTTCTGTCCTACTAAACTCTCTTAATCTCAACCCACAAGTTTTATCTGGTTTTTTGGTGGGTTTTTTTTCCTGATTCTCTCTCCCATCCATCTGAGGGACAAGGAGAGAGCAAACAGCTGTGTGTTTGTTTTAGCTTCCTGCCAGGTTATGCCACAACACTGTCTTAAAGCATACAGACATATTTTCAGGTGAAAATACCAGTGGGATAATGCTGGAGTACATTACACTGAAGACAGATGTGCTCTTGGTTTTATTGCCAGTTAGGCACTGACCCTAGAGCATTCTCTTCATTGAACTGAATCTACAACATGCTTCAGGAGGAAAAGACTGGCATTGTCCACACAGAAATACGAGTGTATTATAATTAACTGAATGTACCTGATCATAGAATTGAGATCCAAGAATGATTTGGACAGTTTAATTATTTGAGAGTATCGAGATATCCAAGGTGAATGTACATTTATGACAGGGTTGGGTATTTTCTTTACCACTTAAGACATTTACAAGAAAGAGTTTTAAAAAAATACATAGTGAAATCTTAAATACTTACAGAATTTATATATTTGTTAATACTTTTTATTTTCCTTTAATTTTCTCTAGTCTGTGGCATTTCACAGTTAAGTAAATTGCAACAGATATTTGGACTATTTTATATCAAAGTAGAAATTATTAAATTCTTAGATTGTTTGGGCTATTTATAAATTTCTAGAGTATCATCAAGACTTGTGGTTACTATAAATTCAATTTAATGGGAACATTAGGCCTAAACTCTCCTTTGAGTTGCATAAAAAAATGCTTTAGTTTTATATGTGAATGTACTGTATTCAATTATCTTGCAGATAACTGTATATTTGCAACATACTTAGCTGGGGGAAAAAAAAAGAAGTTATAGTTTCTCCTCTAGGATTTTAGAATCAATCTGCATTCTTTAGTTCTTCATGTACATCATCACCCATAAATAGTGATCCTGCAGACAGGACTACAATTGCATGTCTTCAAATTATACCCTAAGGCTATGATCCTCTAAACTGATTTTGGCATGAACTAAAATCATCTTGCAGGAAGCACAGAGAAATACAACATATTAACTCCAAATAAACTATCACAGAATCTTAGCCTGCTTTTTGCTTTCCTATTTTTTTTTTTACAAATTAACTGATTTCTGTATGATTAAATATTCACTGAATAATATTCCTGAACTATTTTCCCTACATGGAATAATGGAAAAAAAACATCTTACAATTCACTAGTCAGTATTTACGTGCATGTTGCCATTCCCCTTACCTAAAGGACTGAAAATGCTTAGAGAAGAAAAAATAATATTGAGTAGCAAAGATTTTTTGCATGACTGCCCTTAATCTCCAATAAGAGTGAGATGGGTAGCCACACAGGTGAACATTAAAGAACATAAATATGGCAAAAAATGATAAGGCAGCAGATACCTGATAAAATATAAACAAGTAAGTTATTTCCAATGATTCAGTTAATACTGAGTAGCAGCCTATAGATGTGACCATTGAAACAGTCCTATATACAATACTATGTAGGTCTAATGGGAGGCAGAACTAGACCACTAGTGCAGAACCTGGTTGTGTATCCAGCTTAGCTTGGTCGTCTGTAAAAGTATTCATTCAAAAGAAATGGCTTTTTTACAGAACTTCTCTCAGTTGGGCATGATTTGCAGAATTACTTTTCACACTGCAGAACAGCTAAACAGATGTGGAAACTCACAAAACCTTTGTAAATCTGGAACTATATATCATTTGTTCGCAAATTCACCTACCATTGAATGAAATACCTATGAGAACTATAATTTGTTTTCTTTTTTTAATCTTTCATTTTTGTTTCCTAACAGGTAATTCCTAACAGGCTAGTGTTTCTGCAAACTTAAGATAATATACCACCTGGAATAAGTATTGTGAAGGTTTCCTAGATACTTTTCATACCTTTTGTGCTGGTTTTGTATTAGTGTAGAGTTAATGTACTTCATAGTAACTGCTGTGGTGCTACGTATTGGATTTGTGCTGAAAACAGTGTTGATTACACAGGGATGTTTCAGTTACTGCTGAGCAGTGCTTACACAGAGTCAAGGCCTTTCCTGCTTCTCACACCACCCCACCAGCAAGTGGGCTGGGGGAGCACAAATCATTTGGAGGGGACATAACCGGGACAGCTGGCCCACACTGACCAAAGGGATATTCCATAGCATATGATGTTATGCTCAGCATACAAAGCTGAGAGAAGAAGAAGGAAGGGAAGACATTTGGAGTGATAATGTTTGCCTTTGCAAATAACTGCTACACATGATGGAGCCCTGGTTTCCTGAGGGTGGCTGAACGCTTGCCTGACAATGGGAAACAGTGAATGAGTTCCTTGTTTTGCTTTACTTGCAGGTGTGGCTTTTGCTTTACCTATTAAACTGTCTTTATCTCAACCCATGAGTTTTCTTACTTTTAGTCTTCCCACTCTCTCCTCTATCCCACCAGGAGTGAGTGGCTGCATGGTGCTTAATTTGCTAGCTGGGGTTAAACCCCGGTAACTCACACTACTAATGGTCTCCCTGAATTTCTCCTGGTGTGTGATGGCTGTTTACTTTTAACTGAATAAAAGTAAGGGTTGTTGATACTTTGGATAAAGTTTTATGTTGCAGGATCCTTATGTTGCAGTATCTATTGATTCTGAAAAATCTACTCTAGAAATGAAGGTAATTTCAAAGTGTGGCATTGGGCTTGGAAAGCAGTGCCTTGGGCAATGCTAGATTGATAGATAACATGGAACCTTTAGACCATAAACCCTGGCATGCCTCGAGATTGTGATCATTGTCCCCTGCTACAGCGAGGCGCCAGAAGAAGCCTCTTCCTTTGTTAACTTGGGCCTGCTGTCTAATGACTTTGATAAGGTCTATTAGCATTATACAGGTAGACCGTTGACCAATCAGATACAGCCTGCCAGCAGTTTAGGTATGAAATAACCAATCTGTTTAAAGCATGCCATCTTCTGAGTGTATTTAAAGGAATGATTTCATACAATAAATCGACTTTTGCTTGCATCAAGCTGTGTCCCGTCTCTCCGTCGCAGCATCAAAGAGTATGGAAACTTATAGGAGGGCTTTGCATTTATTTTATATTTGGAATATTCTATTCAGAGGTTATTTTGTTTTCAGAGAACTTTGATAATGAGTTTGGTGAATCTTGGGGATCATTTTGGCTGGAAATGAGTGTTCTGGGAAAGCTTCTTTCAGGTTAAAATCTTTCAGTCCATATTATTACTACTGATCACTGGATCTCCAAATAGTTGTCAGTGTAGTATGATATATTAAAAATTGCACTATAGTGTTGCAATCTTTTCTACTCCTCCTACTGCTGCTGCTGCTGCTGCTATTATTCTTATTCTTACTATCTTGCCACAGTGCAGAAGCTGAAATGGGTTTACCTCTGCTCTGCCAGTTGTGGCTTCCATTGCTGCAACCACCCCCACAAGGCATTTGTTATCAGCCATATATCAGTCGGTACAGGTGTAGGTCATCAGCCACTTTTCTCATTCAGCAATATCTAAAGCCAGTGGATGGCTTTCACCTCTGAAAATTACTCCAATCACCTTCTTCTTTAGCAGCCTCTGCGACTCATCCACATGGCAGCCTTCCATCTCCAATGCATTCCTATAATGCAAAAGGACCCATCAGTGAACAGGGTTTATTTCTTCTCATTGTCTGGTAGTTTATTACATGATGGGGTTTCTTGAGCAAGTGTCACCTCCTCCTCTGGCAACCTTCTAAAATCTTTGCCTTCTTGCTATTATTCCATGATCAGTTCCAGAATTCCTGGGTGATTAGGGTTTCCTATTCAAGCCCACTGTGTAACCAGGGTGACTCGGGGGGACACTCTTCCAAGTGAAAGCAATCTGTGGCCTGCAGTCTGCCACCAAAGGGATGGGGAAAAACATTCATAGTATCAGTTGTGGCATACCACTTGGCTGCCCTTGATTCCAGTTTGTATCAAAGCCCTAGCATGCCTTGCATGGCAACAGTCTGCAGCAGAGTGACCTCATTCCACTCTCTGATAGACTTTCTTGTCTGGTTTTTTTTGTGTATAGGGATGTATACCAGTATGCGTTGGTTCTCTGGTTCACATGCAATACTTCTTTGCTGGGATTTGAGTAGCCACAGTGCATGTTGCAGGGATTGATCACTGTGTGGTGTTGTAAAATAGTTGTTTAATCCTAAAACAGACCTCAAAAACATTCAAGAGACCCAGCAATAAAAACATGCTGGTCTGAACTTCCCAAAGATATTCAATGTTATCAAGAACTATAGTGATTAGCCTGAATGAGAAGGGCAAGACAAATAAATGTATGTCTTCAAGGAGAACAACTAAAATATGTAATTATTTATAGAGTCTGAAAGATGTCTCCTGAAGTGTGGGATAAAATTGCCACTGTTGTTCCACTCTGTGCACTACCCACTGCCCATTGCTGCTAAGTTACAGGTACCAGATTGGTCTGACAATCAAAGATTTTATCGTATTGTAAGACACTGTTACACAGGAGAGCAGAGCGATTACCTCAATCCAATGCCCAGAGGTGCAAAACACATGTAAACACTGATAAATAGTATATACAGCAAGGAAGGTGTTACATAGCAAGGTTCTGAGAACAACTCTGACAACAAATTAAAAAACATTGTGATCAACAGTCAGGTGACAAATTAATGCAATTAATGCTTATAAAATAATTTTTTTTTTAAGGTGTTATGATTAGATCTGTCCTTTTCTTTAACCTTTATGACCCACATTAGGTGCTAAAAAAGATTTTAATGGTATAACCCAAGACAGTAATCAAGGATCATGCACCCACTGGCACACTCCTCCCCCCCACAATGGGATGGGAAAGAGAATGGAGAAGAACTCTCAAGGGTTGAGATAAAGACAGTTTAACAGGTTAACGAAGGAAGAGAGTAACAACAATGACAGCAATAATAATACTTATGAAACAAGTGATGGACAAATACAATTGCTTACCACCTGAGAAAAAAACCCAGTGCCTAGTCTGTTTATGGCAGCAGTTGCATCTCCCAGCTAGGTTCTCCCGTTTATGTACTGAGCATATCCATTTAGCCAGCCTGTATCAGCTGCCCTGGTTGTGCTCTCCCAGCTTCTTGTGCACCTGGCAGAGTGTGGGAAGCTAAAAATTCTTTGACTTAGTTTAGAGAGTACTATCTAGCAACATCCAAAACCACCAGTGTCTTATCATCATTCTTCTTATACTAAAGCCAGAACACAGCACTATGCCAGCTTCTAGAAAGAAAATTAACTCTAGCCCAGTGGAAACCAGGACACTTATATGAAGAAGTATAGCTTCAACAGATATTCAGAAAATACTATTTGTTTGTGGGATAGCCATTAAACTTTCATATATATAATTCTCTAGAAGATTGGCTGAATCCAGAGAAGAAAGCTGCATCTCTTACTGCATTCTTCATGATAGAAGTTGAAGAAAGATAAATGATAAAAGAAAGTCCATTATGTGGTCTATAAGAGAGTGAGCTTTACCTCTGAGCTCCGTTTATAACCTCTTCCAATGGTTATTTTCTAAAAATTCATGTCAGTTTCTCCTATGATATGGATGAATAAAAACAATTAAGTCTGATTGGACTGAATTGTGAACTGAGTTGTTCATGAGCTGTTCTGCCTTTTTATGAGTTACATATCCATAGAAACTGGGCACTTATGGAACTTCAGTGCTGAAAAGCATATTCAGACTTCCAACATTTCCAGGAATAAATTGCTGTTGTTTTGGCAATATTAGTTTTAGACTTGGGTATTTTTCTTATTAAAGTGGGGTTTTATAATGCTTTAGATGTATCTCATTTATATTTAAATGATGGGATCATAGCATAATTCATGTTGGAAAGGACTTCTCACCAAACCCTGATCAAAGTGAGGTTACCTTTACAATTAGATCACATTGTTTACATCCCTGTCCAGTAAACTTCTATAAACACACGGTGACAGAGATTTGGCAGCCCCTCCAATACTAGGCAATGGTCATTTTGTTTCTTTTTCTTTATACCAATTCATAAATCAAGATTATAGGAACCTAAGATAATTCCAATTGGATGCAGATCATTTAGTCCAACTTCCTGTTGAAAGCAGGCTCATGTATGAGGTCACACTAGGCTGATAAGAATGTTTTCTAAAATGTTTTTGAATATTTCCAGAATGGAGACTGATCAGCCTCTTTCATGTGCATAGAAATATGGTGCAAGAGGACTTGTTTGATAATTTTCCCAAAAAGTGAAGTGAGGCTGACTGGCATGTAGTTCTCTGGACCATTCTTTTGGACTTTTTGGAAGATGACTGCAACACTTGCTTTTTCTCACATCATCAAGGACCTTCATCAATCTCCATGATTCCTTTTTGCTACAAATCGTACTGATTGCTTCCTGGACTTTGGCATGCCCTTCTGTGAAAAGTCTATTCTACAACCTGACCAGTAGAGATCTAAAGATACTTCTAGACTTCAGTACTTTACTAAGTATCAAAAGGGCCTAAATCAAAAGCTTTATAACCATAAATAACCTTTTAAATAGTTTTTTTTTTCTTTTGGTTAAAAAGGGGGTGAGAGGATTTTTTTTCAGGTTCTAGGTATCTCAAATAAGCATCTTTAGAGTGGGAAGACTTTTTCTTTACATTTTTGGCCTTAGCTAGACTCATTAGACCTGACCTTCATCTGCTTTAATGTGTGTGTCTTCATTAAAGTACATGTTTGCTTATACCAACTTAGAAAGCAATGAAAGACAATAAAATTGACACTTCACTTATTAAAAGAATACAATGAAAAGAGCCCTTGCCCTCAAAATTTCTAAAATGCTAATCAAATATCTGTGTTCAGAAATCTACTATATAGTTTAAAAAGAATATCAGTCAGCCACATTAGAATGGTTACCTTCTTTCTCTGAAGTTTTGTGTCACCTGCTTTGGAGCAATACCAATAAATAAATGACAGTAAATCAACTGAAGTTAATGTGAGACCATTTCTGGAAACATCTTTTTGACCTTAGATTTGGTTCAACTTGTTCAATGAAGCATGATGATTAATGGACCCTTCAAGTATTTTCTTTTGTAAGAAACACTAAGTGAAAACAGAAAAAATAAAAATGAGTATATATTTTGTTCAGAAAGCTTTGTGAAAGAAGAAATTTAGATATGAACTAATTAGCAGTGTGAAAGTTTCCCCTGTAATGGATATGATGAGATAAATATTCTGTGTTAATGGAAGAGAAAAAGCAACATCACTCCCAGTGTAATCTATTATTTGCCTTGTGGAACCAGAAGTGATGGTGGACTATTACTTAAAAAGTTAAATAAAAGCAGAATCTAAAACATCTATTAAGAGAATATATAGGCATTCTACACATGGTAGTGAATAGTGTTTCCCCCTACTGATATATAACATGTAATATAGATTGATACTGAATATTTTTGAAGGTAATGTCTTTATTTTTTAAGCAGTTTGGACTGGAAAATACATGGGTCTTGCTCTTGCAGACATGAAACTTAAAATTAACACTTCTTTACATGCATTGAATGGTGCTAGTGACTTTATTTTTAAATAATTGATAAATGACCTGTGATGTACCATGTAAATAATTTCAGGAGGAGTAACTCTTTTGGGTTTTTATGGCCACGAAAAAAAAAAAGAAAAAGAAAAAAGAAAAGGATTATAAAAAAAGATAAAAGAGAAAAGAAAAAGAGAAAGGGAGAGAGAAAGAAAACATGATACCCAAAGTAATTTTGTTCTAGACAAAGTGGGCAGCAATGGGAAATATGATGATAGGAAAGATTCTGCATTCTTCTTGTCAAAAATAAGTAAATAAATACATAAATAGCTCTAATGAAATGTGTCATCATGAAACAGCAACTAAAGAAGATGAGTACATGAGCACACATACCAGCCACTGCAGATGCCACCATTAGATTCTATTCCTTGATTTTCATTGCTGCTGACTGTTTTGTTCTTTTTCTTTTGAGAAGTGCTGATACGCATATCACTTTACGAAAACACCACAATTGTTCCCTGCAAAAATCAAATATGTTGAGAGCAACCAAGTTCTCTTGAGCAAGGAAAGATTAAAAGGAAGGTCATTATGACATAAAAACCAAAAGAAATAAATTGCTAAAATAATGTAATGAGAAATATTTAAACCATAAATGGATATCTAAAGACTCTTGGGTAAAATGAAAAAGTGGATCGTATAAAAAGTAGTCTAGGAGATAACAAATACACACTACCATGGAATGGTTCATTTTGTTTATTTGTATTATTTGAGATATTTTTTTACTTGAGTGAAATATGAGGGAGCGATTAACTAAAATAAATAAATAAAAGTGCAGTGTTGTTTGTGGTTTATAAGAATACATCCATCTTGTGTCATGGCAATTATAAGAGTATGCATGATGAGAGAGGAGAAAAGGGGAGAAAGGGAAGGGACTTCACTGTTTCAAGACTGTGGTCATGTAATTTTTCATCTTCTCAACAGCAAGAGGAAGTCAGGATTCATTTGAGATCAAGTCAGACTACATTACATTCATATGAAGTATAAATGTCAAATAACTCCTTTGCTTCTCTTTTTTCCCCCCCTTAGCTTGAAAATGATGCATTTGTACCATTTTTGCAATATGAATTACTATATTAAGCAGAAAGTGACAAGACTGGACTGACCTAGTCATTGGAGGCAGAATTTTCAGGCTTCACTCCATTAATACCTTTGAGAAAAAAGCACAAAAGGTACATTTTGACATAATTCATCCATTACAAAGTTTAATGTCAAAACATAGATGAAAACCAGAGGAATTTAAAAAAGATTTAGTAAAGCAGACTTTAATACTTAACCCTAAAATAAATATTTAAATTCTTATTGACTGTAATAATGCATTTTCCATAACCTTATTCTGGCAGTAAATCTACCTAGAATGTATTAGATTTTGATGGTATCTGAAGCTTATTTGACATAATCAGTGGTAAAATATTCAGTCTATTTTCTTTCTATATTTCTTTCTTAAAAAAAAAAAGTTAAGATGGAAAAAATAGTAAAAAAATATAAATGGAATGTGACTTGTGCCTAAACACATGTAATTACAGCATAGCATCTGTAGGCTTCCATTAGAGTTAAGTGAGATATGCTAACATGTTTTTTGTCTGCAAATTGCTGCAGTAATATGACTTTATTTTGTCACTTACTTCCAACTAAAGAAAGTGTATGATCACTGATTGCTCTGTCTTTGATCTCTTAAACATCTTACAAAAGAATTTAGGAATGAAGTGGGCTTTTGGGGGTCTGCATTTACAGTTCTGGGAAATGTAGGTCACACAATAAAAATGTTAATTAGACAGGGGACTGCAAAAATAATTGTGAGCTCTTTAACTCTTGTCATACCTTCTATTATGCAAGACACAAGTTGATTTTAATATTTGTTGAATTAAAAAATATTGCAGCAAGCTAACCTTGGGCCCTCATTTTCATAATTGGCTTTTGCATGCTGTGTATTATTTGACACATTAATTTGATTACTTTTTTGTTGTTGTTTTATTCTAAAGCAGCCCTAGCATAACCTGTATATTAACATTTTATTTCTTATCTTCCTTTTTTAAAGCAGTCAGGTTATGGTGAAAATTACCCTTTTCATAACCGAGATTTCACTGAGGGATGTAACACATAAAGTAATTTAAAGGGAGAAAAAAAAAGGAGACATCAAGTTTTTAGGTTTGGTTTTGTTGGGTTTTTTTTTCCTTGCCCTTGAAATATAAGCAAGACACTTCTGTTAGTGTTTAGGAAGAAATAGTATCTAACCACTTCCCCTTCTGCTACGGAGAAAAAAGTTATGATTTTGTGAAACTCAATTTCAAGGGACAGCTAGTGTGAATGTATCTTAAAACTGATATTACACAGGACAGAGTTTCTGTTATCTTCCATTGGCAACTTACTTCAGTGAACAGATCCAAGCAAGTAGCTGTGTGCCCATCGCCTTACAAGTAAAATATTAAAATAATGCAGGGGTCAGTATTGCTTTAGGTTGCTACATGACCATATCTTGATACTTCTCAAATGCTTAGCTGTTCTCTTAGGCAAACTGATACTTTGCTGAAGTGATACTGTATTCTGGAGTTTATAAGTGTACTTCAGCATGTACGAAGAGAGAGCAGATTACCCTATCACGTTGGAAAATATGATGGAGGTTTAGATCCCTAATTTATTGGCTATGTTTACTTCTTCTAACACATACCTGTGTTTTTCATCAACATAGTCATGAACATTGTAAAAAAGTGGGTTCTTGTATTAAATTGATCTGAGGACCTTATGTTTAATTCTTCTGAGTATTCAAAAATACATACTAAGTATGATTATGTCAGAAGTGTCCATTTATATGTTTATAGCTAGATAAGAATGATGAGATTAGGATGTCTTGAAATGTGAAATGCGATTAAGTGAGGCAGGAGCCCATGCTGAAAAAAGATGGAGAAAGTAAACAAAAGAACAAACACAGCAGGAAATAAAAATTTAGGAAACAGAAAAAAACATGTGCGTGTTCCGACTGCAAGGCATGTTTTTTGGGGAAATTGGACTAGATGACCTCCAGAGGTCCTTTCAATGCCCTACCATTCCACACTTATGAGATTCTGTGATTCCAGTGTGAACTTGATTCCTGTGGATAAGTCCACATGGGAGTCTAAATAGATTGTGACCCAAGGGTAAGTACACATTGAAGAAGGCTGACTCATCTGTCGCTGTGGACAAGTTAATACTGGAGCAGACACATCTCAAAGCATGAGTAGCTGTGCATGGGGTCATGTTGGAACACCTTAAAGCATGTGGCCATGCATAAACCCATGACACACTGAAATAGCAAGATGCTAATAAAAATTACCCCACCTGGTGAAAGGTATATTCCATACCATATTACATCATGCTCTCAGCACAAAAAATGCTTAGGAAAGAAGGAAGAAGAAAGGACATTTGGAGGGATGCATTTATCTTCCAAGTAATCATTCCATGTGATGGAGCCCTGCTTTTCTGGAGATGACTGAGCACTTGTCTGCAGATTGTAAGTAGTGAATGAGTTCCTTATTTTGCTTTGGTTGTAAATGCAGCTTTTTCTCTCCCTATTAAACTGTCTTCAGTCCACGAGTTTCCTTACTTTTACACTGCAATTCTCTTCCCTATGCCACTGGAAGGGAGAGAACAAGCATCTGTGTGGGTCTTAGCTGTAGTTAACCCACACCTATAAATATTATTGTTACTGCTACTGTTGTTATTGCAATTCAGAAATCTTAATGGTGCCACAATGAACAGATGACATTAGAAACAAAACTTAAACAAAGCAAGAGAAAATATTACGTAGGTGTCTAGCTTAGTTTTCCTGGACAGGAATTAGCTAGAATATTTGATGTAGTTTCAACACAGGAATTTTGGTGTTTAAAATTCGCTATAAACATAAATTTCGCCTAAATTTCTGATGTGTTCTCTCAGTTAAAACTATTATTTCTAACTGTTTCATTTTGTAAAACACAAAATCCTCTCATCAGTTGAAAAGTCTCCAATTTTAAGTTGATCAATGAGCCTTTTTTGACATCTCAGTTGTTTTGAGACAAAGCTTAGAATGTCTATATGGAGTGATTCTGTTCTCAGATTTACCTGGAAGTAGGTTTCAGAAGCAAATAGCTACAGAAATTGATGATCATAGAATCATAGAGTGTGTAAGGTTAGAAGAGACCTTTGGAGGGCATCTGGTCCAATCCTCCTGCAGTAAGCAAGGACATCTTCACTGGATCAGGTCGCTCAGAGCCCCATCAAGCCTGACCTTGAATATCTCCAGGAATAGGGCCTCCAGTACCTTTCTGGGCAATATGTTCCCGGTGATCTACCACCCTCATATTGAAGAATTTTTTCCTAATATCCAACCTAAATCTACCATTACTGAGTTTAAAATCATTATTCCTTGCCTTATTGCTACCTGCCCTTGTGAACAGTTCTTCCCCATCTTTCTGATAGGCACCTTTCTGGTACTGGAAGGCCGCTATAAGGTCTCCTGGTGCCTTCTCTTCTCCAAGCTGAACAAGCCCAACTCTCTCAGCCTGTCTTCATAGGAGAGGTGCTCCAGCCCTTTGATCATTTTTGTCGCCCTCCTCACGACATGCTCCAACAGGTCCAACAGGTTTGAGGGCTCCAAAGCTGGACACAGTACTCCAGGTGAGGTCTCACCGGAGCAGAGTAGAGGGGCAGCATCAAATCTCTGGATCTGCTGGCCACAGTTCTTTTGATGCAGCCCAGGATGTGGTTGGCCTTCTGCGCTGCAGATCCAGGTTGGTGGCTCATGTCCAGCTTCTAATCCACAAATACTCCCAAGTCCTTTTCCTCAGGATTGATTTCTACCACATCATCTCCTAACATATATGGATAACGAAGATTGTCCCAACCCAGGGGCAGGACCCTGCACTTGGCTTTGTTGAACCTCATGAGGTTCACCTGGGCCCACTTCTCCAGCCTGTCCAGGTCCCTCTGGATGGCATCCCATTCCTCTGGCACATTAACTTCACCACTCAGCTTGGTGTCATCAGCAAATTTGCTGAGGGTGCACTCTATCTTATTGTCAATATCGTTAATAAAGATGTTAAACAGCACCGGTCCCAGCACAGACACTTGGGGAACTCTGCTTGTCACTGTCTTCCATCTGGACTTGGAGCCATTGACCACCACCTTCTGGATGTGACTATGCAGCCAATTCCTTATTCACTGAACAGTCCACCCATCAAATCCATATCTCCCTAGCTTAGAGAGAAGGATGTTGTGGGGGACTGTGTCAAAGGCCTTGCAGAAATCCAGATAGATGGCATCCATAGCTCTTCCCTTGTCCACTGATGCAGTCATTCCATTGTAGGAATCCACTAGAATGGTCAAGCAGGACTTGCACCTAGTAAAGCCCTGCTGGCTGTCATGAATAACCTCTCTGTCCTCCATGTGCCTCAGTGTAGCTTCTAGGAGAATCTGTTCCATGATCTTTCCAGGCTCAGAGGTGAAGCTGACAGGTTGGTAGCTCCCAACTGTAGTTCCTCTCCTTCCTACTCTTTTTAAAAATGGCTGTGATGTTTCCTCTCTTCCAGCTACCACAGGCTTCACCTAACTGCTATGACTTTTCAAATATCATGGAGAGTTGCTTGGCAACGATATCAGCAAATTCCTTCAGGACACGGGGATGCATCTCATCAGGTTCCATGGGCTAGTATACATTCAGGTTCCTCAGATGGTCATGAACTTTATCTTCACTTACAGTAGGAGGGACTCTTTTTCCCTGGTCCCCATCTTGCAGGCCCTCAAATTGAGAGCAGTGAGGAGAGAGGTTACCAGTGAAGACTGAGGCAAAAATGTTGTTGAGAACCTCAGAGTTTTCCTCCTCTGTTGTTACCAGTTCTCCATTGTTGTTCATAAAGGGAGGTACACTTTCTTTAACCTTTCTTTTCTGGTTCATGTACCTGTAGAAGCCTTTCTTGTTTTTCTTGGCATCCCTTGCCAAGTTTAGGTCCAAGTGCACCTTGGCCATCCTGTCCTTGTCCCTACACAACTGGGCAACATCCCTGTACTTTTCCCAGGATACCTGTCACCGCTTCTACTGCCTGTGTAGTTCCATCTTGCCTTTTATTCTGAACAGCAGGTCTCAAATCAGCCATGCGATCTCTTGCATTTCTTGCCTGACTTTTTACACCTGGGGATCAAGAGCTCTTGCATGTTGTTGAAAGCATCCTGAGAGATATGCCAGCTGTGTTCTGACCCTTTTTCTTTGAGGGCCATTTCCAGGGGTCCTATTGATTAGCTCCCTGAAGTAGGCTTTACTGAAATTCAGTGTCTTGAACTTGTCTCATACGCCTTAGGACAGTGAACCACACCAGTGCATGATCACTACAGCCCAGGCTGCCTCTGATCTTGACATCCCTGATGAGCTCACTTGCATTGGTGACCATCAGGTACAATAATGCTTCTGCTTGAGTAGGGTTGTCTGTTTCCTGTCTCAGGAAGTTGTCC
>VZTU01006408.1:20874-59436 GCA_013400835.1 Zapornia atra | reverse complement strand
CGCCTTCCCTCCCTCCCTCCTCCGGCGCCGTCCTCCGGGCGCCGCGCTCAGCTGCGCCCGCTCGCTTTGTCGTTCCGCAGGCCTGCCCCCCGCTCCGACCCCTTCTCGCCGCGCCGCTACAGCGTCTGCCCGCGTCACCTCCCAGCCCCTCGGCCTCCCGCTTGCAGAGGGGCCAGTCTGGTGGGCTCCGCTCACCACGGCCACCCACCCATCTCCTTTCCCCGGGCGCCTGAAGCCGCCGCCTCTTGTCACGGCTGCGTGGCCTGGAGGTCATCGGGCTGCCGTCGCCGCGTATGGCTCCAACGCCCCGAGGACCAGACGCCCCAGCTGCAGCGTGTCCATCCCAGTAACGCTGCTGCCCACCCGCAAATCTGCCACTGGCGGCTGGGTCTTGGCTTTGCATGGAGACTTGTAGGGCTTCACACCTCCTTACCCAGCTGCGGCTGTGACCTGCCCGCGGTGGGTCTCACATCCTCAAAACAGGCCTGCTTCCACCTGCCAACTGGCTTGTCCCGAGCTTCTCCGTTCCCAGCTGGCTTGCTCCATGACATGGCGCATTTCCCAGCATGTGAGACTTTACTAGTCCCAGAGTTTAATTTTTCTAGCCAGTGCTGAGTGACTACACAGTGCTCCAATGGTACTTCACACACCACTCCAGGCATGCTTCACCCAAGCATACATAATGTATACTGCTGGAGGAGCAGCAGGGCTGATAAGACTTGGTTACCTTTGGATTAATATCCCACACCCCTTTTGTACCCATCCCCTCTACGCAGGCTCCAGTAGTCCCCGCTTCCCACGTGTTGTGCTGGCAACATGGAGATAGATGGTCTCAGCAGCGTGTACACCAACAGCGTCACTGGGTGCTTGTGATGAGGATCAGACTGCCACCTTCACAAGCAGGTAACTGGTGAGGTCATGCCATCTGTCTTCTGGTGGGGACATCGACTAGAAGGCTCTTTTTCTGACCGCTGGGTTTTGTGACATGGTATTTTCACATTCTGTATGCTGAATTTAGCTGAAATTGCAGAAAGGGTTCAAAAGTTATTTAGGAGCAAAGAGATGGGTAGTGAGTGCGATTGCATCTTCGTAAGGGACCAAGACAAAAATGTGGCCCCTGGCAAGGATGGCTTTTTGAAGCGCTCATTCCCTACTCTCTTAGTGAGCCCAGTTCACACAGGTTTCTATCACTAGGCATCGATATGCCTGGTTTGATCACAGCATCCCATTCTTGGGCTTTCCGTTGTGGATTTAATTTTTGAGGCTCCAGTGAGAACTTTCAAGAATTTATCATCCCTTTTTGAGTCCAATTAAGGGCCCTGGCAGTGCTAAAATACTTACCCCGCATAGCTTTTTAGCTACTTATGAACTCCTTTTTCACAAAAAAAAAAAAGCAAAAAAGCAAAAAAGCTTTAAGCAGAGTTTTGCCATGTGATCTTAGGCTGTGATTAAAGAAGCTGTGGAGCCTCTTGAGCCTTCAAATACTGAGCCTAACTTAGCTGGGAAAGGTTTTGCATTGGACAGAGAAATATTTTCAGGGCTGAGGAGAGAGTCTTGTGCAGGGAATCACCAAAGGATGATGTTCCACTTAGCTAGGCATAGCCCCAGAAAGTCACTGCAATCATGTTTCCCATATGAAATTTAACTAGCTACATTTTGCTAGTTTGCCTAGTACTCCTAACATTTAACTATATTACCTAAAATTTAGTGGGCATAATGTGTCTGTATATATATATATATAAAAATAAAACTACATAGCCGTATTACCCTAAACCAGCTACATTTTGCTAGTAGTTTGAGAATGCAGGATCTTTTCTGAAAAGCAAACAAAACCAAACCACAGTCAGAACTTGGTCTTTTACTTATTTCTAGTAGATGAGGAAGAGTTCCTTCCTGGTCCCTGGGTTTTGTGCTGAGAGATTAAAAAAAAACCCAAACAAACCCAAACCAAGCCAAACAACCAAAACCACCCACCTGTTTTGGTTTTGTGCCCTCAGTATATGATGACATCTAATTTCATAGCAAGTTTGTATGAAACAGGTTATATATAGAACATAAGCAGAACTGAACTCTTTCAGTAATTAACTGCAAACAGTTTGAAGGGCTGTGAGAACACTGTACATACTTTTCTATTACTTTCCATTTCTCAGACTTTTTTTTTTTTTTCCACTGGGCTTGTTCATAGGGTTTCCCCAGAGAACTTAGTGGAAAATTTGTTTCTTCCTATGCAGACTAAACAGTTCTAGGCATTTACATGAGATTCAAGATTTTATTTTTTTCCTAAGGTGACCTGTTAAAGTGACGTGCTGTCCCTGGGCAGAAAGAAAAAGCACTAAAGATATTAAAAAAAAAAAAGTACTTGAAAAAACCCTTCTAATTTTTCATGCTACATGTTCTGCCCAAAGCAAACCAAAACATTTATTTTATTTGTGTGGTGCTGCAATCAAAAATAATTTCTGGAACAGTTCATGAAAGCGTGTCATAAAATCATGATATATAGTATTTTTTCTACTGATGTCTACTAAAGTTTCTTCAGTTCACTAAAAAGAAAAAAGGAAAGGAAAGAAAGAAGAGAAGAGAAGAGAAGAGAAGAGAAGAGAAGAGAAGAGAAGAGAAGAGAAGAGAAGAGAAGAGAANAGGAAAGGAAAGGAAAGGAAAGGAAAGGAAAGGAAAGGAAAGGAAAGGAAAGGAAAGGAAAGGAAAGGAAAGGAAAGGAAAGGAAAGGAAAGGAAAGGAAAGGAAAGGAAAGGAAAGGAAAGGAAAGGAAAGGAAAGGAAAGGAAAGGAAAGGAAAGGAAAGGAAAGGAAAGGAAAGGAAAGGAAAGGAAAGGAAAGGAAAGGAAAGGAAAGGAAAGGAAAGGAAAGGAAAGGAAAGGAAAGGAAAGGGAAAGGGAAAGGGAAAGGGAAAGGGAAAGGGGAAAGGAAAGGGAGTAAATAGCACTGGTTTCCATTCTATAATGTTGTCCTCAACTGTGGGGAATATTCATTGCACATTTGACATGAAGGAGCACTGATGTCAGGGAGGGAATTTCTAAGGTTCCCGGTAACACCTTCTCTAGCACATTCCCAGCTTTCAGAAACCAGTCCAAAGCCAGAGGTTTTAGACCAAGAGTAGCTGCTCCTGTTCCACCCCCCATGGCTACTCAGGCCAGAGAGAACATTGATTTACTCCCTGTATCCCACAGAGAGAGTCTCCTGCTCCCACAGCTTTGTGCTGCCTCACGTTTCCCCTCCTTCCACATTTATCCTCCCGGCGTTTCTGTTTCGATCGTGCCGTTTCCCTTCCTGACAGCACCATCTCCCAATTGCCAGCTCCTTCATTAATCTTACTTTATACCAGCTTAATTGGGGGCTGAGTAGGCACTTCTGGAGATTGGGTGTAGGTTTGTCTGCAATATTTCTACGAACTGTTACTTGTTATAGGTGGGTGTGTTTATATCACCTATAACTAAAGTAATCTAAAAGTTTCCCGTTCCAGAACAGTTCTCCGGTTGCTTGTGTTGGTATTATATAGAGATATATATTATAGAGAAGCTTTCCATGCCTCTGTTATGGGCTGTTTACATTTTTCCCCGGTCATTTCCAGGAAAAAATATTCCAAAACAATATGGTTGGTGCATGCTAAGATAGTATTTTCTTGAGAATGATCCAGAGGTCACAACACTTAGAGCAGGCATGTCAGGTCTGCTATAGGAAAACGCTGCTTCTTGTTGTTTGTGTGGGTGCTGCTGTCCAGATCTGCCTGAGCTGTAACCCCTTGCCAAAACACATCTCCACACACTGAGACACTTCCTTGACAGCTGAAATTGACAAAGCCTTGGGTCCAACAGAAGCCTGAGTCACTTCCAATGCTGAGCACCGAGCAGCCTGCCTGCACCAGGTCTTCTACAGCAAACGAGCACAGCTTACATACATGCTCCCTCTCCTTGTCCAGGCTACAGAATCTCAGGGAAGACTTTCCATGGATGCTTTAAGTCTGTTTGGGAACTAAGGAGCCAGGGAGTTTTGATCAATGGGAGACAGTCTAGCTGGAGGCCTGTATCTAGTGGAGTCCCTCAGGGGTTGGTATTGGGACCAGTACAAATTCAATATATTAATTGATCACCTGGATAAGGGAATAGAGTGTACAGCCAGCAAGTCTGCTGAAAACACAAAGCTGGGAGGGGTGGCTGACACACTGGAGGGCTGTGTTGCCATTCAAAGAGAGTTAGGCTGGAGAGCTGGATGAGGAGAAATTTAGTGAGATTTATCAAGGACAACAACCACAGGTACCAGCATAGGTTGGGGACTGTTGGAGAGCAGTGTAGGTGAGAGGGACCTGAGGATCCTGGTAGACAGCAGGATGACCATGACCCAGCAATGTGCTATCATGGCTAAGAAGGCTGATGGCATCCTGGGGTGTATTAGAATGGGGGGTGGTTAGTAGGTCAAAGGAGGCCCTTCACCCCCTCTATTCTGCCCTGGTGAGACCACACCTGGACTATTGTGTCCAGTTCTGGGCCCCTCAGTTCAAGAAGTACATAGAACTCCTTGAAAGAGTCCAGTGCAGGGCCACCAAGATGATTAAGGGAGTGGAACACCTTCCTTATCAGAAAAGGCTGAGGGAGCTGGGCCTCTTAAGCTTGGAGGAGACAGGAGTGACTTTCTTAATGTTTATAAATATGTAAACAGCAAGAGTACGGAACTAGGCTCTTCTCAGTGATGTCCAGTGATAGGACAAGGGTTACCAGCTGCAAGCTGGAGCATAGGAACTTCCATGTGACTGTAAGGAGAAGCTTTTTCACTGTGAGGGTGACAGAGCACTGGCACAGGCTGCCCAGAGAGTTTGTGGAGTCTCCTCTGGAGACATTCAAAACCTGACTGGATGTGTTCCTGTGTGATTTAGTCTAGGTGATCCTGCTCTGGCAGGGGGGTTGGACTAGATGATTTTTCGAGTTCTCTTCCACCTCCTAATGTTCTGTGATTCTGTGGATTTCTCTTTCTTGTCCTTTTAGTGACCCTACTGCTAACACATGGAAGCATGAAGGAAGAAGCTGTCTGAGTCAAATGGGGGGAAAAAAAAGACAAATGCCAGGCCAGGATGAGGGAAAAAAAACAGCTTCAGAGGAAGTCTCCTGAGATCAGGACTGTTCAAGGGCAAAAAGCTAAGTCTAGAAGTTGGAGAGCGGAGGCAGATGCTCACTGTCCAAGAGCATTTCACCTCATAAAATGTTTATTTGCCAGCATGGCGTCATCCACAATATGTGAAGTGTGAGTTAATGAAGACCAGGGTTACTGGAAGAGTTGTCATACATATCTCTGGGAAGTAGCAGCGTCTCTCCTGTGGGGGTAAGGGATGGGGAATATCTGTGTGGGAGACTGACTAGAAAACCATGAGGTAAGCATGGGAAGTTAGTGGATGAATAGGATGCACTGAAAGAAGGGAGAGAGAAAGAGTCTGGGAATGCAGGTAAGAAGGAAGAAATTATTTAGATGCTTGTCTGTAAAATGGGGCTTACAGGAGTACTGAAGTCAATCTGATAAGGAACTGTGGGAGATGAAGGCAGCACAGACACATGGAAAAAAACTTGGGGAGTGGAAACAGCATACATGGCTGTTGGGGGGTGGTTCTGTATGCATACCCCCTTCTGGGCATGTATCTGCCCGGGCTCATGGCTGGCTTAGAGACAGTATAGCTGGTAGCCTTGGAAGAAAGCACTAGGGGAAACCTCAGTGAGGGCCTGCTTTTTTCTGGGGGCTGTTTTTTAGCTGAGGCTCTCGCCTTTGTTCCCAGCTTAACTTGTGTGGCAGCTGTGCTGCAGCCATGGTCATGTCTGTTGGTCTGGACCTTGATGTTTGACAGGCTTGACATCAGATCCAGATCATCCCCACATTGTTTGGACATCTGAACTCTGGGCTGGCCTTGGTGGCCACCAACAGATCTGCTCTTGTAAGTGAGACCCCCTGCCCTGCAGGCCCTACCATCACCCATGGGTCCTGGTTCCCCTTCCCCAGCCGAGCAGCTTCTCCTCACTGCCCCCAGCACTGCAGACTCACTGTGGACATTTCCCCATGGCTTCTCATTTCACCAGTGGTCTCAGGAGCAGTAACACAGTGCAGTAAGACTGCTCCTTCAGCTTTGGAAGGTGTACACCAAAATGCTCTTGAGTGCCGGATTCTGCACCTGGGAAGGGGTGACCCTGGCTACTAGGGGATCAGATGCTGGAGGCCAGCCATGCTGAGAGGGATTTGGGAGTATTGGTTGACAGCAAATTAAACGAGCCATGAGTGTGCCCAGGCAGCCAGGAGGGACAGCCATATCCTGGGGCGCATGAAGTACGGCATTGCCAGCTGGTCCAGGGAGGTGATTGTACCTCTCTGCTGTGCTGGTGGGGCCTCACCTCGAGTACTGGGTGCAGTTTTGGGCACCACAGTACAAGAGGGACATAAAAATATTGGAGAGTGTCCAGAGGAGGGTAACGAGGTGGTGAAGGGTCTGCAGGGGGAAGACTTGTGAGGAGAGGCTGAAGTCCCTTGGTTTGTACAGCCTGGGGAAGAGGAGGCTGAGGGGGGACCTCATTGTGGCCTATGGCTTCCAGACAAAGGGGAGCAAAGGCGCAGGTGTGGATCTCCTCTCTTTGGTGACCTGTGATAGAACCCAAGGGAACAGCATGAAGCTGAGACAGCAGAGGTTTAGGTTATATATCAGGAAGAGGTTCTTTCCTGAGAGGGTGGTGGGGCACTGGAACAGGCTCCCCAGGGAAGTGGTCACAGCACCGAGCTTGGCTGAGTTCAAGAAGCCCCTGGACGATGGACTCAGTCCCATGCTCTGACTTGGCTGGCCCTGTGTGGAGCCAGGAGTTGGAATTGATGATCCTTATGGGTCCCTTCCAACTCAGGAGATCCTATGACTCTAAGCCTGGTGATCAATCATATGACTACTGTATATTCCATTTAAACCCCTTTTTATTCATTTTTAAAAAACACATCAAGTGTACCGTAAAACTCAATCAAAGGAGAATTACTGCAGTTGCAAAGCTAAGTGTTCACTGCATGCTGGCAGCAAAACTGATATAAAATATGCGATAGAAGGACCCTGGTGAGGTATTTGGTTTATGTTTTCTGTTTTCTTTTCCCCCAGAACTGCTCGTGCGTCATGAAGCTCCAAACTGTGCTCTGTTTCTTAACTGGCAATGGCTGTATGCAGTTACAGAACTTTCTCTTTTCTCCTTTTAGCCATTAGTCTCCTTCTTTGCCCCTTGGGATTGTTATAATGTTTTAATGGCCCTATGAAAATGTTAGTAATGGGGGGAAGTTTCCTATTTGTCTTCTGTCTTTCTCCTATTTTATTTGCTTTTGCCAGCAGGGCCAAAGAAAGGAAGGGTTTTGTTTTGTTTTTTTTAAAGCTAGTTTGGAAAAGCTGTGCTAGAATATGCTGTTCTACTTTATTCTGTGGCCTTGTGAAAATCATGCAGCACTTTATGAAGCTTTAAATTTTAATATAAGATTCTCAAGAAAGTTCCATTTGCAAACCTAGACAGATATCTAAGCACAGGAACATTCAATATGGTAATCAGAGGAAAATATTTTCTCACAAATGCCTTTTTAGACATTTATTTAGTTGCAGCCACATCAGTTGCATTTCAGTCAAGCCTTTATTACAGGCACAGTAAGAGGACTCTGCCAAGCCTCGACTGTTGACTTCTCCACACCTTTCCTAAACCAATATTTACCCCCTTTACACAATTACATTTAATTCCAAATCAATAGAGTTTTTGTTTTTTTAAAATGTTTGATCATTTCTGTCCCTTTTCAGTGGCTCTGAGAAAGTAATTTGAAAGTTGAGGTTATACTTGTTGTTTAAGTGGGAACAGAAACTGAGTTGTGTGCATCCAGAAACTTGGCATGCTGTTAACTGGTGATGGTTTGATCAGGAAGGCCAAACCAAAGAGGAAGCTGTACATCCCCTTAATCAGCACAAACCCTGCTTGCTATATTTTAAAGCAAGGTAAGATGTGCAACTACAGAAAAAGTTGTCTTGGGTTGGGCTTTCCTATTCATTGAGTGTGTCACAAAGGTATTGTTTTTACATCAATCATTGAATAGGTTGACTTGGAAGAGACCTCAAAGGTCATCTAGTTCCAGCTCCCTGCCATGGGCAGGGACATCCTCCCCTAGACCAGAATGCCCAAAGCCCCATCCAACTTGAGCACTTGAGCCTTGAACACTGCCAGGGAGGGGGCAGCCACAGCTTCTCTGGGGAGCCTGTGCCAGGGCCTCACCGCCCTCATAGGGAAGGATTTTTTCCTCACACCTAATCTAAACCCACCCTGTTTTAGCTTAAATCCATTCTTCTCTGTCCTATCATGACACTCCCTGATAACCAGCCCATCTCCAGCTTTCCTGTAGGCCCCTTCAGGTACTGGAAGGCTGTTTTAAGGTCTTCCTGGACCTTCTCTTCTCCAGGCTGAAGAAGCTCGACTCTCTCAGCCTGTCTTCACAGGAGAGGTGCTCCAGCCCTCCGGTCATCTTTGTGGCCCTCCTCAGGGAAGGTTCAAGACAAAGATTTTGTTCCCTACAAAATAAGAGTAAACTGGACTGCTGCTCTCCATCTGTCTGTTCTCCCATAACCTTTTGTTTCATGGATGGAAAATCCTGTGCCTGGGTCCTTGCTGCTGATTTGCCCACTCAGGGATATGAAGATTCTTTGGCCACACCTGTGTTAGCCAGGGAAAATGTCAGAGTACTGATTTTGTGCAGCCCACAAAGTGGTAAGCCACAGCGTGCCAACCGGGCTTTGCCAAAACAATTGGTGCCAGGCTGTGGTCGGAGAGCTAGTGCAGGCCAACACTAAGCCCTAATATGCAGATTGCTTTTGGCATGGTTGTAGGGATTACTGTTTTAAACCCTTGTATGACTGTGAGATGTGCCAGGCTAGTCAGCAAATGAGACCTGTACTGTTTTATTTACCAGTGTAGACATGTTTTTTGGGTCTTGACCCCACAATGAGGTTGGTGGGAGGGGAAGGGGGGGTCTCTACTGCAAGAACCCCATTTGTAACAGCCATCTCCAAAAAGAGCTAATTGAGTGTTTGCTGGTCTGAGTTACTTCTATATTATACATGACACCATTGCTGAAGAGAAAAAAAAAGATACTTGGGAAGAAAGAAGAGCTCAGGTCTTTTTGTGTCCAATTGAATTGCAGCCAAATTCTTAAGCATTTAATCTACTTCAGAACCCAGGGTGCTGACTTCTGTTTGGTCCAGCTCAAACGGAAAAGTTTGAGCATGCTCCTCTACAGAATAATTATCAGTGATGGTTGGGGCACATTTAAAACAGAAAAATAATCTGGTTGGGTTTTTTTTTTTCCCACCTAATGCTAATTGACAGCCAAGAGTCTAGTGCTAAATGAGGGATTTATGGTAAGGTGCCCCAAGTGCAGTGAATTAGTGCACAAGATCTTCAGACTTAAACAATTATTTCAAAAGGACCACAGCCAATATGGGTTTAGGAATACAGCGACATATACTTGGTTAGACATTAACATTTTAATGGTTTTTAAATCAATATGATGGCCTTTAAGAATAGCAACCATAAGAAAAGGCCAGTTTAACATTAGGAATAAATTTTATTTTGTCATGCCTGAGACTGGTCCGTGGGTTTTATCATGTTACCCTCTATGTGGTTTTCACCAGCTAAAACTGTCTGGCTCTTCACAGCAGCTTGATTTAAGGAGTTTGAACTAGTTTCCTTGGGGAACTGCAGGCTCAAAAAATAAATAAAAAAAAATTCAATTGTTTTAGCTGGTAGGAAAAAAATTACAGAACATTTTTCAAAGTATACAGTGCTGAAGAAAGGAAATGATTACTTGGATTTGGGGGCGTAGAGTGAGAAAGTGCCTGCCTTGTGTGTCTGTGGGTGGTAAGCCACAGTCGGTTGATACATTTACTTTGTTTCTTCATCTACCATTACTCCAATCACAAGAACTAATTACAGTCATTTAGATCAGCATTTCTCTCCTCTTTTGAATATTGAAAAAACAGGTAGAGAAGTTAATATGATTTAGAAGGAGCTTCTCTGCATCTCCACTGGACTAGAATAATATGAATAATAATCTCCAAGTGTTCATTGTCAGCATCACTTTTATTGATAAACACAAATTTTAAGGATGAAACCTCAGATGATGAAAAAGGTTTCAAGTACTCAAAAATATTGCCTCAAAAGATTTTGTTTTACTCCTGGTTTACTTCTGCCACTTCAGTTTGAGTCAATCAGATTAATTGCAGAAGGAAACCACGCTGCCAAAGGGTGAACTGGCTGAAAGCTAAGCTGATTCAAGTAGAGAATGCTTTCATATGGAAGCATCTCCCATTGTATTTCCCATACCTTTTAAAAATAAATAATAATTTTTAAAAGAACAACGAATACCAAAACATGGAATTTTAATAGATTTTTAGGGGTTTTTTTACTTTCTTTAATAGATTTTTTAGGGGTTTTTTTTACTTTCTTTAAAAGTCAATAGTTTCAAGTCCTATCGTACCTGCTATTAGAGCTAATTTGGAAACAATTAGGCAGACAGAGTCCAGATTAAAATGTGAGTGGAGAAGGAAGCATGAAATGGACATCTTAGCAACTCCTACTTATTTAATCTCTTTTAAAATATGCAGGAAAAAAAAGTAATAGATAACAGCCAGAGATAGAAACCACAGGATGAAAACAGAAAAAGGGGTGCCTCTTGGCCAAAGTAATAGCTGAGTTAGGAAGTAGAGGATCAATTTGCTGTGGGAACAGAAAGATCTAGGGACTTTTCCCAAGAGATTCTGGAGTATAAATAACAAAGTCATGTCTGAGGCTCAAAATAAAGTGAACAAGTCAGCTACAGAATGGCAACAGAGGGGAGGATTCTCTGTGCAATCAGGGAAGAATTATTGATGATGTAGAGGAGGGCAGAGATACTAGAGTTTCAAAAACCTGACAATCACTGAAGGACAGAGCAGTGTGAGTATTGGCAATATCTGTCTGTTTATGAAGGGCTGCATGGACATGGGGGAGGAAGGGAGGCAGGGCTCACACTCAGTAGCTGGAGAGCTGGCTAATGAACTTTGAATATGTAAAAAGCATCCAGGTGTCTGGAATTTTTCTCTCTTAGGAATGGAGCACTGTCATCATCTGAGTGATACTTTGAAGTTATCAGGCTTAATAATATCAGCTACTAACACACAGAGCTATATCATTGCTAGAAAAATTCCACTGCAGGCAATGAAAGTGTCGAAGAAATTATTCTGGACCACCAGTACTGTAATTTATCTACACTGATGTGTGTTCAAGTAGCCGAGCGTGTAACTTCCAGCTTTCAACCCTGTCCTTTTCCCCCAAGCAGTTTATCTGTACTTCAGCAACACATCTGTCCTGGCTCAGCCCCAGCTGTAGCTGAGCACCATGTTGCCGCTCGCTCACCCCTCACCCCCGTGGTGGGATGGGGGTGGAATCAGAAGAAAAAGGTAAAACTCACAGGTTGGGATAAGGACAGTTTACTGGGACAGCAAACGGAGAGGGAAATAGCAACAGGACTCATAAAAGCAGGTGATACAACACAATTGCCCAGCCCTGAGCAGCTGCCCCTCCTCCCTGACTGGCTCCCTTTATATCCTGAGCATGACATCATATGGTATGGAATACCTCTTTGGCTAGTTTGGATCACTTGTCCTAGCTGTGTCCCCTCCCAGCTTCTTGTGAAAACTAACTCTATCCCATTCAAAAACCAGAACATCCTTCACCTATGACTCTGAAAGCTGCTTTTTTTACTTGTTTCTTTAAGTACCATGCTGCAGCCTTCGTGTGATAAAGTATCCCTTCCTAATCCTACCTCTGTTTTAATTTGGCAAAACACATGGACCCGAGTTTCCCATTTCTCTCTTATTACCAAGAGATGAAAATGGAAGCGACACAAATCAGTGGAGAGACTTTTCCACTCTTACACATAGGATTGATTATTCAGACTGGGAAATTTTACCCATTAACTAAACGTGGGAGAATCTAACTGTGAATTGTTTGATGAAAGCACATTCATAGCTCTATTCATATATCATTTTCAGGTTATTAGCAGTGGCTGCTTGTGACCCTAATTAAAGTAATAGTTACAGGTGACCCAAAAGTGACAGAAGAATGCCCATTTCCTCTGGCCTACTTTCATGAACACATTATCTTGCTTTAAACCTAGATTTCTGCATTGGGAACAATAACATACCAACACTGTCTAATGAAATCAGCCTCAATTGCCATGACCTTTGGTTTACTCAACCTCTTGCCTCCATCATTAATTATACATGTGTTATAGTTAGCAGAGAGGAGATGACTTGATCATTATTAAAAACCCATCAAGCTTGCTTTCTTCTGAAGAAAGGGGAAAAACTAACAGCCAACCATGGAAAGCAGTTAAGAGATAGAGCATTCATGAGAGAAATGAAAACTGAAGTCTCCACGGCCTGGAACAGCAAAGAGATAGAAAGCAAGTAGTGGCTAAGACATTCCTGGAAAAAGCAGAAGATATTTGCTCATAGGGTTTGAGGGCTTTTTCCCCTTACATAATCAAGTGTACCATTTTGGTGGTTTAACCTCAGCTGGCAACTAAGCCCCACCACGCAGCTGCTCGCTCACTCCTCCACCCCTGGTGAGATGAGAGAGAGAATTGGAAGGGTGAAAGTGAGAAAACCCGTGGGTTGAGATAAGAACAGTTTAATAATTGAAATAAAATGTAACAATAGCAATAATAACAATAAAATTGCAATGAAAAGGAAAATGACAGAGAGAGAAATAAACCCCAGTGATGCAAATGAAAAACAACTGCTCACCATCTGCTGACCGATGCCCAGCCAGCCCGCGAGCAGCAATTGCCATCCTCTAGCCAACTCCCCCGGTTCATGTGCTGAGCATGATGACATCATATGATATGCAATACCTCCTTAGTCAGTTTGGGTCAGCTGTCCTGCTCCCAGCTTCCTGTGCACCCCCAGCCTCCTCGGTGGGTAAAACAGGAGAAGCTGAAAAGTCCTTGCCTCGGAGTAAGCACTACTTTGCTAGGACATCAGTGTGCTACCAGCATTCTCAATCCAAACCACAGCACTATATCAGCCTCTAGGAAGAAAATTAACTCCATCATAGCTGAAACCAGGACAGTGCAGTATCAATAAAAGATTACAAACTGGCACTCCTTTGGAAGATAATCAGATATACAGTAGTTGCAGCACAGGAAGTAGATGGGTTCTTGCAAAACACCAACACTTATGATCCCTTATTGCACTCTACAACTACCTGCAAGGCAGTTGCAGAGATGTTGGGGTTGGTGTCTTCTCTTGGGTGACAAGTGATAAGAAGAGAGAAAATGGCTTAAAACTGCACTGGGGAGATTTCAGTTAGATATCAGGAAGAATTTATTTACTGTAAGGGTTGTCAAGCATTGGAACAGGCTGCCCAGGGAGGTGGTGGGGTCACCATCCCTGGAGGTATTTAAAAGGTGTGTAGACGAAGTCCTTAAGGACATGATCTAGAGATGTACTGGGCCGGGTTAAGCTGTGGTTGGACTTTATGATCTTAATGGTCTTTTCCAACCCAGGTGATTCTGTGATCTGTTTTCATAAATAAGAGTACAGCTCGGAAGAGGATGTAGCCTAGGTGACAAGATACCTGTCTCAGGGGTAGGTCTTTTTCCTTTTCCTAGGTCAGGTCTCTTTTCACAGGGACAGCTTCTCATGCATCAGCATTTGAGTCATTCACGAAGCTGGAAGTGCCACTGAAAAAAAAAGTATTCTGCCCCAAGCTGATTGTGGCACAAATGGTGCCTCCCTCACCAGGATCTGGCCTGGGGGGCCAGCATGGCTGAAGTATGGCAATTTTCAGCTAGGTATGTTTTACAGAGGGGTGAATTTTTTGGCTAGGTAAATCCTGCAGTTGTGGCTCACTGTGCAAGTGAATGAGAGTGAGTTGGGTGGGAAGAGGGGGAAAACAACCCCACCTGTCACGTCTGATTTAGTCCCTGACCTGCCACATTCACAAGGCAGGAGGTGAGCTATCAAAGGTTGCTGTGGACATGGCAGGCACTGGGCTGTGACAAAGGCATGATGAGACAAAGTTTTGGGTGAGAGAGTATCACAGAGCTCTTATTCTGTGACGATGCAGTTGCTAATCAAGTTTCCCTTTCAAATAAGACAGCGTAGCCCTGTAGCTTAAAGAGAAGAAGTCTTTCAGATACCTTTAAAGTGTGCTTCAGTACTCAGACAACAAAATGTTCCCCAAACAAGATCACTGAATGGTTGAGTTCAGAGACGACCTCTGGAAATCATCTAATTCAGCTCCTCCACTCAAAGCAGGGTGCTCAGGGCCATGCCCAGTTGAGTTTTGGTATCTCTGAGGATGAAAACCTTGCAACATCACTAGGCAACCTCTACCAGCATCCAGCTACTCTCACAGTATTTTTTTGTGTTTAAATATAATTTGTTGTATTTCAATCTATGCTCACTGCTTGTCTTGTCACAGGATAGCACTGAGAAGAACCTTCTCCAGGCTGAACAAGCCCAGCTTTCCGTTTCTCTCTGTATGATAGGTGCTGCAATCCTTTAATCATCTTAGTGACCCTTTGCTGGACCTGCTCAACTTATTATATAGATATATAGGACTATAACATCACAGTGAATAGTCACAGCCAACTGTGTAGAAACACATGCCTTTCCCAGGTGATAATCACCTGGTTTAAGTCCATACTTCAAATATTGGACATTATTTAACAGTTTGCAGTGCCTTTCTTACCCTTTGAAATGCACTATTACCTTCATAACTTCTATCTGTGGCAAGATCTGAAGCAAACCATGGTATTGCCTTTTCCAGCTTGTCTTCAAGCACTGATTGTTACTAGGAAAACCTAAAAAAACCCACTACAAATATTTCCCTCCCCCCAAGATCTTGGTCTCTACCATATTCCTTTGAGCCTGCATGATTTTATCAAAGATTCAGCTTTACTTTTAAAAGGAGGGTAACTAAGAGAAAAGGCTCTGGCATCCTGTAGTTCCTCAGTGCAACGAAAGACCCCTTAAGGTGGGCTTATAGCTTGCAACAATCTTGTTTGAACAACAGGCCATTGCAGGAGCATACCCCAGGATTGGTGAGAGTTGTAAACTTGGGATGCATTCTGCAAAAGGGGACAGACAAAGAAAAAACAACAATGTCTGTATGTCTGTCCTTTTCGCTTTAAAAGCTGGAACCTGCACAGGCTGCAGCAATGAGCTGACAGGGATGACCCAAGTTCCACAAGGAGAAGCAACAAGTCCTGCACCTGGGGAGGAACAACCCCGTGCACCAGCACACGTGGGGGCTGACGAGCTGGAAAGCAGCTTGGCAGTCCATGAGCTGGAAGACCTGGTGGACACAAAGTTGAACACAAACCAGCAATGTGCCCTTGCAGCAAAGAGGGGCAACAGTATCCTAGGCTGCTTCAGGAAGGTGCCTGGAATAGGAGGTCCCTTTCTGGGCTTCCCAGTACAAGAGAGGCATGCTGGAGAGAGTCCAGAAAAGGGTAACAAAGATGATTAAGGGACTGGAATGTTTGCTATAGGAGGAGAGGCTGAGAGTACTGAGAGGGATTGTTCAGCCTGCAGAAGAGAAGGCTCAAGGAGATCTCATCAATGGATATAAATACCTGTTGGGGGGAAGGTGAGAAGATATATGTAAGTGGGCTTTCTCAGTGGTGGAAGGACAAGAGTCAGTGGTCACAAGCAGACATATTGTAGATCCCATTTAAACCTTGAAGATTCTAGCACAGGTTAGCCAGAGAGGTTATGGAGTCTCCATCCTTGGAGATCATAAAAGTTTGACTGGATCCAGCCCTGAACAGCTTGCTGTAGGTGATCTTATTTTAAGCAGAGACGTTGAACTAGTTGATCTCCTCTATGGGTATGGCAAGCCATGCAGAGGGTATCAGGATCATTATGGTAAAAATGATAACCCCAGCAAAAGACAGGATATGGAAAGACATTTTTTTGACTTGTAAAAAATTCATGGATCAATTTAACATTAAAGAGAAAGGGAAATGTTAGCAAATGGAGGGAAGGAGGGATATGTATCAAGGTGGAAACAACTAGTAAGGCAACGTGGTAGAAACAAAACTGTTCTGTAATAAACCTGGGGTATAATAAACATTAAATAAAGGGGTCCTGCAGAGGATGGACAGCAGAAAAATGCATATTACAAACTCAGAAATGTATAATCATCAACGCAAGGTAAGAGCTGAGTAACAATGAAATAGTAATGAAAGTACTTCATTGTCTTAACGGTGCCTGTCTTCCACAGGTGTCCAAGGACTTTCACAGAAACTAAACCCAGCATAAACACACAGCTTGGAGGGAAGAGGCTTGACACAAGCAACAGCACTTTTCTGCAGGAAGCTCTGTTACAGACTGGTTTTAGCACTGGAAATAATACGTAAGCAAAAAGTGAATTGCAACCTAGAGAACAGAGCTAAGCACAGACATAATCAGAGCCACCATAAATGGTATAAATCATTCAATGTTAAAAATGAAACATAAACCCAGACTCTGTCCTGAGGGCAGGTAGCTGTAGTTCAGCTGGAACTGTGTGTAGCTGCATGGGCTCACCAGGGTGGAACAG
Source organism: Zapornia atra (assembly GCA_013400835.1). Taxonomy (NCBI): domain Eukaryota; kingdom Metazoa; phylum Chordata; class Aves; order Gruiformes; family Rallidae; genus Zapornia; species Zapornia atra. Next base: position 42,803 of record VZTU01006408.1, on the reverse strand, counting down.
CTTGCAAGGTGAATGCTCAGGTAAGTCTGTGTCAAAATTGAGAAGGGAGAAAAACTGAAGTTCTTCTTTATTTCCATCAAGAACTCATCTGGCCAAGTCGCTTGAGTAACTCCCTGCTGTCTGAGTAGAGTTTGTTTGGTGGAGTATGATATAGAGTTAGGGCAATTTAAGTGCACTGTGCAAATTGGAGTTGGTAAGTAAGGAAAAAATTGTCCCCTGAATTCAGGCCATGGGTTTAAACTGGTCTCTAAAATATATTTTAGGGAGCAGATGCAACCAGTGTGGCTATCTTCTTTGCTTTCAATTAAAAAAAAAAAAAAGGAAGATTGGAGAGTCCTTTGTGTTCTTCACAGTGCAGAGCAGAAAGCTTTCAGAAACATTATTGTTATGGAATAGGAAACTGTTTCCTTCCTCAAATCTGCTCATATAAACCAGTGACATAACACATATCAAGGTACATAGATCTCATTTTTTCACTGGGAAATACATTCACCATATAAGTCCTATTGGAACAGAGAGAACAGTATATCTTGAGGTCAACAGGTTCCAGGTCTTCTCATGGATGAAGACCTTTCCCTACCTCTCTGTCAGTTGCCTTGGGGTAGCCAAGCCAAGGTCTGTATTACTAAACTCTCTAGGTTTCAAATGGTGGCCAGATACAAACCCACAACTGGAAATGGTGTCCCCCTCCTCCCCACTAACTCCTGAGCTGTGCCCTAAAATTGCTGAGGAAAGAGCTAACTGGTTCAGTGTTTGCATAAAGTGTAAGGATTTTATTTCTTACGATGGCCATGAAAGAAAAATAAGTATTTTTACAGATAGATGTATGCTAAAAAAAAAAAAGAAAAAAGAAAAGTATTTTCTTCCTGTTGCTGATGGCTACGTGCCTGAGTTGGAAGTGAACAACTATCAATTTTTAGCCTAGTAGCCTATTCATTAGATACTTTTTTCTTAGAAAGTAAAACCTTAATAGGCTAAGCAAACCAGATTTTATTACACAAATTTAGAGGTTAATTTAGAGATTTACTATCACAGGTCTGAATAAATAAAACATCAGCTTTGAGTGCTGCTCCAAGAGAGCACTCTGAGCACATCACGTGCAGGATTTTAAGTTCAAGAAAGTGTTTGGCTTTGCATTAAGCCAAGGGGGATCCCAGATTTGACCTGATAAAGCCATCACCTTTCAGTTGAAAATAATGTATAGGTATATTTACATATTTTGTTATAGCTTCTACACCCCTGATGTACTAAGTCATCACATGCTAGTTCTTTGGGTTCTTTATAGGGATAATATAATCAGATTATGATCTGTTTTGAGGTAAAACCCCCAACAGTATAATATAAATTAAAAAAAACCTGTAAAATCCACAGTGTGCTGAACACAAACATACCAAACATGAGCCTTTAAATGAACATGAGTGAACAGCACTGTAATTAGAGCTGTTCTGAAGAAAAATGTCAATTTAATACAGGGAAAGCATTTCAAAGTTCTAGATTAGGTGCCACACGCTAGATACACTTACTTCCTAGAAGTAAGTAAATTCACTACCCCAAGTTCATCACAATTGGGCATTCTATTCAAGTGCTTCATGAGGGGAGTTCAACAGTCGTTGAATGACAGAAAAATTCTCTTGAGGGCATAAGAAGTTGTGTTTTTTATTTATTGTTTCCTGCTTTAAGACTATAATGAGGTAAGATCTGTGTTCTCCTAATTGTATGTGCTACACTATGTAGCAGTGCTACATGTAACTTAGTATCCTTCCAGCCAGTTACTTCTGGTACTTACAGAAGTATTAGCCTCCCTCTAGGGATATAGAAATTAAGACATAAAGGAGTAAATTGTACAGTGTCTCTCAGTGATTCAGTGGCAATATTAAATGTAGAACCAAATGGAATTTGGGGAATCTGTTCTGCCTTTAAGACGTCTCTCTCCTGTGGGAATCTGTTTCCCTCACTGTTCCCCTTTCACAGCACGAGAATGAAAACATCCCTTAATGAAAGGCTTTAGAGAAAAGAAATATCCCAAAGTTTGTTAACCACAACTCTCACTGCCTTTCTAAATAAAAAGGATCTGCCAGCCTGAGGAAGAGTCAAGAAAGTGTCTCCCTCAGCGTGCAGATGTCTTAGTGTAGGTAACTGATACTGGGATGCATGTACATATGTCATCTTGATGACATGCTGTGCCTGCTACTTAACAGCTAAGGGTGGAACCCTCAGAGGAAAATTAAATGGAAACCAAACCACAACGAGGAGTTTTCTTTAACTCCTTAATAGATACAGACACAGAACGCCTCCTACCCATCAGTATAGCCGCTCCTAGAACTAGATATTTAACTCTGCTTATAAATTCCTCTGCCATTCAACCAGAAACAGACACTTAATAAGGAGAGACAAGCCTCATATGGCTCTGCAGAGCCATCCTATTGTGCTGCGCCAGACCTAGGAACATCTAAATAACAGATATGCTAACACAGCTGGAAGCCTGAAGAAAAAAGGATTCCTTTTCTTTTCCCCCCTTTTATTTTGTTTAACTAACCAGTCAGCCACTATGAGGGGAGGGGGAGGGGAATAGCAAAAATAAGGAAAGGAGATAAAAGCTTTATCCCTTCATTATCTCTATGGTCAGAGAAAAAAAATGAGTCTGTTAAAAACAAGAGATTTTCAACTGAGCCTGCATCCCCCTGTGCTGATCCTTCCTTCAGGCTCTGCTCGTGAGAGCTGAACTGCAGCCATGCAAGTCTTCTACAGCTTTCATTTATTCAAGGGGACCTAGAGCTTAAAAAGTGAGCAGAGCAGGCAGAGAACAGGTAAATTAGATCACACAGGGTGAATCCTCCTTTTTCTTGCTTTCTTTTTTCCTATGTGACATCTGAGGATCAAGACTGTTTTGTGCAAGGATTTATGCAAAAAGAGGAGAGAGAAAAAAAAAAAAGCCACTATGCTCAGCAAAGGGTTTACAATCTCAAAGTAAGAATCGAGATTGACAGGAAGGCATTGGGAGACAATGAGGTAACAGTGAGCACAGCACATCTGTAATCTAACTTGTCTATGTTCTGTGAGCATTATGGAAGGAGAGTAAGGGATCTACCTGAAAACGGAGCATCAAATGGCCTTGCAGTAGCTATAGAGAGCTTCTTGTAAGCGTGAGGAACTGCATGGGAGGAATCACAAAGGGGCTCGTTTGCTCGTTTGTTTTAATTATGTTAACAAATAGGCAATGTAGAGACTGAGGCAGGAACTGATATCTTACTAAAAAAAATTATCTCACCAGGACAAATTGAGTTCAGTGGGGAGCAGGATGGCAGTCGAGATGTGACAGGAGTGCCCTCTCCCCGAGCCGGCAGTCCTGTCACCTGCTCTCTCCTGCATGAATGCTCCTGCCGGATCCCCGCTGACACAGAAGAAAGTAGATTGGGAGCAAATCAAACTCTTCGAAATGAAGCTGCTCTCTCATTCCCTCTGCTTCCCCCACCCCAAGGCACTCCTGACATTCTCCAAAATTTTGTGTAAAGCTAATTGTCCCTTCCCTCCAGGGACTCCATCAAACAATGCTACTATTGTCTTAGCATTCCAGTGTCTCCCCCAGAATGACAGGGCAAGTAAAGAGCCTTTCTTCAATATACTCTGAAGAAGATAAGTACTCTTTTATCCATTCCCTACTTACATTTTGTGTTAAATGAAACCGGACACTCTTCCTGCCTACTTTCACCGGTACTCACCAAATAAGTCTGATCTTTGAAAAAGAAGTCAGACCAAGAGATGTGCAAACTACATAACAGCTGCTAATCGATTCACTTTTGTCTAGAACACCTCTACCTAACAGGAGAGGTCTAGCAGGCTGACCTACTCTCCTGTCCTCTTGGAAAACCTCAAACAAAACCACAACAGGCTGTGAAGTAAATGAAACTTGGGACAGCTGTTTGCTAAACATATGAGAGACACCAAAGTACTTAGAGGCAAACTTCCATGGAGAGAAGCACCATTGTTGCTCTGACTTCTGAAGGAATTCATCGATCAAATGTGACCTAAATTACAGATGATGTCCTGACCTTTGAAGTATCACCACAGCTGTGCTCCTCTTGGACAATTCAGAGCTCTGGTTGAAGAAAGGAAGTGCTGTAGACTAAGCTTTCTCTGTCAAAGAGACACAGAGATAGACGAAACTTCTGGAGAAGAGGATGAGCCAAGTAGGAAACGCCACCAACCCTTCTCCTTTAAAGACACCTTTTCATCCTAAGCAACAATGATCAACGCTAACTTCAGTTATTTTTTTTCTTTAAAAGGAGTGTTCAGTAATTTTTTGTTCTGCTGTTGCCTGATAACTGTTTTACCTAGCATCAAAATAATACAGGATTTAGGTTTTTCCACTACCAATTCCAACTTCAATAGGAAAGGAATTGGTGAATAAGAATACGTTTCATAACTGTGAAATTGCTTTCTTGCCCTTTCTACAGCATCTGATTTTTGCATTCTCTTGAAGCTGGTCATCACTTCTTCATAAAAAACAAGTAGAAACTCTCCCCAAATTTTTTTCATTAACAAGAGGATGTTGTATGTTTTGTGAAATTTACTGATAACTCTTCAGGTTTTTTTGTGTTTGGTTTTTTTTTTAAATTCTGTGGAAAGTCACTTTCAAATTCACATTAAAAAACTCCTGTTTCCTACTTATATGCTTTCATTACACCAGTGTCTATGCCTGCACAGATAGCCAATGAAAATTTCACTAAAGAACCTGGCTGAAAGGTGAGTCCATAAAACCATCTGGAAAACCAAAACACTGTAATATTTCTACACTTAAGCCTATCAATTATCTGGAATTATGTGGAAAAGTGTTGAAAGACATGTAAGTTAAATAACAAATACAGGATGAGTTCTTTTCCTCCGCTAAACTGTCTCTTACCTCAGTCATCTCAATGAAACATGTACACCAATAAGCTGTCACCTGGAAGGCCTTTGAGATACAAAAAGGGTATGAAAAATTATTCAGAGACATCTCTTCCCTGACCACATATTTGAGCGGGTTCAGTTGGGCTGCTGAGCACACCACAGGCTCACATGCCCACAGGCACTGAGGAACAGCTACTGACTTACTCAGCATAGAACACAAAAAGAAGAGACTACAGCACGTGCTCTGGGGAGATACGAGGCAATTGAAAGCTTAATGCCTTTAGGACATCGAGGCAATAATCCTGGAGGCCTGCACATATTTGCAAGACTTGGTGTTTGTCTTGCTGCCTTCATGTAACTCTATCCTAGTTGTCCTCTCAGGCCATTCTGCCAGTTCCCCTGTTTTCCCTTCATCTTTGAATTAGCCAGCATTTCCCCCTCACTGATGGTAAACTGCACCCCCCTCAACAGCTGTGGGGACATAATTTGTGTGGCTGCCCTGAACTTGCTATGTTAATGCTCATTCTTCTGTAACTCACTTAGTAGGGGTCTAATTTAGCAGAAATTTGGGTCTATAGCTACATGAAGTGGATGTTACTGAAGTGATCCATCAGCTTAGGTGGCCTGACTTCAGAACTATTAACTCCCGAGATGTGAGTAGAGACTTTGTTAGCATATCTTTCCTCCCTGTGAAACACTAATCTTCGAAGTCAAATCTCACCTTGCACAGCTGCTGAAGCTATTTTTGTATATCCAAAGTTAATCCAGCTCTGAGCTGCAGTAATGATGATACATCCCTTCAACAGGCCTGGAAGCTTTACGCTGTTCTTTTAAAGCTGTATTCAATGGCATATCGTGGATATCAGGCAGACCTGTATCTGATGGGGTGCTATCATTCTCCCTCAAAGCTATCTAGTAGTTTAAATATGACAAAGTTTCAAACCAAAGATTTTATTTTTTTTTTTTATAAGGCCAACTTGAATTTTCATTTGTGTTCAAGCTCTAGTTAATGAACATTGATTGACTAAGATGATTACATTGTAGACCAGAGACATACATTTGTGATTAACCACGTTTAAGGAGCAAATGTTTGAGTCATGGGACAAATACGTAAATGGTGTTTACATTATAATTTGTAATTGTATTAATTAACATGCATTAAAACAGTTTATGAAACTGCCAATGGATAGCAATTATATAATGGGCAATGAAAATTATGGCCTGGCAGTAATTAGCCAGTAACTCTGTAATTAACTACGTAATTAACTCTGTTGGGGAACAGAAAATAAGAATTATTTTACTAATTTAAATATAAAGCCCAATATCATACCCTTAAGCAAAGATCAGCAGGACTCACTAAAGCACATGGAGCACATAGTGATACTTAGCAACTTCTGGTCATATCTTTGGGGGCATTTCAGAGCCAGAGTTATATCCAGGACTTGGTGTGTAACAGCCTTTGGTGGACTTTTCTCTAAGAACTTGGCCAGCTGCTCTGGGAACTCATCTTACACTTTACGCTACCACTGCAGCAAAGAGTTCTAGTTTCCTACGTGCTGTTTGAAACAACTCTTCCCTTTGTTCATATTCAGAGCGCTGCCTGGAAATTTCACTTGATGCTCCACGATCACTTTGTGTGCACCTCTCCTGTGCTATTCCTGACTTTACAGAGCCCCGTTATACATTCCTGCTTACCCCCAGCTTGCCTTTGAGTAGGTAGAAACTCACCAGATGGGAGCAGTTCCCTAACTTCACCCATCTCTGTTTTCCCTATTTATCCTTCCTGAGCTGCGTGAGGGGGCAGAACTGCCCACAGTACTCAATGGTGCAATGACATTGTCTATTCATCCTTTCTTCTCCGTCAATTCACCCAGGGAAACAGATCATTCTCCCATGCATATCATGCATCTTTGCTGCCTGCCCTTGGAAGACAGGGTTCCTGCCTGGAGATCACACCGTGTGTGAGGTGTGGTCAAGATCAGCACAGCAGTGTGCACGCTGGGTGGGTGCAGGTCCTCCCAAATCTGGAATGTTGTATTTACTCTGTATTTGGAGCAGGAAAAAACATTCAGAAATTAGATGAGTCTCATTTTTCTTCTACAGCATGCCTAGCAGACCTAGGAGACATCATAGCATAAGAGAGCGACACTTTGGGTTGAGATAATGAAAGATATGCCCTATTTGTATAGATGTATATGTAAAGGAGGAGATGATTCATGTTAATAAGCAATTACGTATTCATAAAATAATCCGGGAATCAAGATCAGGTGATTGCAGAGGGGAGGGGAGGGGAGGATTTCCTCTGATTTAAGATTAGGAATAATCAGGATTAGATACAGACATTAAACTGTTGGAGTACACAAGTTCTGCAGAGTTTGCATATCCAGAGTTTGCTTAATAACACTTTAAACAATTTCTAACATACATACCCATAGACAAATCTTGCATGGGAATCCCTAATGCTCTATTTAAATATTTATATAAGGGCATAATATGCATGTAAATAAATATATATTATTTCCTTTATGGCTGGGATTCTGATTCCCTTACTTGCAAGGAAGAATATTCTGCTCATTATCTGATACCCTTGCTACAGGAAGAAAACTGATAAAAATATTATTCAACTTCTGTTCCGGTTTTATTGACAGAGTTTGGGTTTTTTTAAGGACAGAGACAAAAATTAACATATTTCTCTTGCATAAATATGCCTGCATGTACCTTTGTAGATGAGCATGTTGAGATGATAATTTTTGTTGCTTGATTAATTATTTAGGCATGTATGAAAAAAAAAAATCAAAGTTTCAGATTAAAATAGCTGTTGTCTGCTTTTATGAACAGTCAGAAACTAGGTCATTGTGAGAATTTAAAAAATCCTAGTGGTCTGTCACAGGTCTGTCATATTCTATATTTTTATGTGTAGGTAATACAGTGTATTGTTAACGTGAGACTTGGCATGTCTTATTCTAGCACAGCCTAATTTGCCTCAGCTGACAGGGAAGTCAGAAGGAGAAGTAGAAGCCAAGCGCAGTCTGCAGGCACTCAACTGCCTTAGCAATTCTTATCTGGTAGCTCAGAATGCTGTTGGCCTCACGCCCTAAACCTCCTTGCACACGCACATGGAAGTTTCAAAACTCAAGATTTCTGGTCCATCCCTCTGAGCGAGCTCCACGCAACTCGGTCCTGGTGCTCTGCACAGCTCTGCAATGCAGCTGGCATGCACAGCCTGAGCACAGGGCTCTCTCAGTAGCATTTCGTTCATGGGGAACTCATTCTAGTCCCTGGAAGACAGCCGTAGGCGATAAAATAGATTCCCACGTAGTACTTACCTCCCCACAGCCTTCTGCTGCTGCTGTCCCACCCAGCCACTAACCTCCGGGGCATATGGTGCCCTTGCTCTTTGCTGCCAGGTGCTCTGTCTGGCATCCCATGCATATCACAGGCAGCAGCTCTCTGGAGGGTGTCACTTTTCCTCATTTCTGTAACTCAAATTACAAATAGCCAATGTACGAGAAAGCTTTGTCAAACGCTCTGTGGCTGCGTGCCCCTTTTCTTTTGGCTATGACTACATCTCCTAGCACTTCACCATAGCTGCTTTTACCCCAGATGCCTTTTCCATGGGTTAATCTTTTTATACATACATTGTCTTCAGAAGAACTGCCCTGTAAAATAGGGATGTTTTTTCCAAAGTGTACGAAGCAGAGCATTCATCTCACTGATCTCTCTTAGGTGGTCCCAAAGAGGGAAATGAGCAACAGCCCAAAATAATAGCTCAGAGCCATGTGAAACATTCTACTTCTTGTCCTGTACACCACTTCCTCTCTTCCACCCCCTCCTTGCTCAAAGGAAGTTAACAAGATGGTGGCGAGGCTGGGTAATCTATACAGCTATTTTCCCCAACGATATATATGATTAACTCTTCATTTACAAAGTTGCTTTCACTCAAGAAATACAACTCAATGGCAAACCTCTGAATAATAGTAGCTATTGTGAGAAATTTTAAAAAATGCTATAATAATAATGTTACCATTTATTATGAGGATTACTTGTGTTCTAGTGCTCAAGGTTTCCCAGGTGTTTAGAGAGCAACAGAGAATGAATGACCTTTCCTCTTAATTCTAGATATGTCAAATCGCCCTTCAAAAATGACACCCGCTCAAACTCCCCCTGTCCCACATTCCCAAGCAATGGTACCAAACAATCAGCTACCAGGGCACACCCCCAAGCTAACCTGCACCTGTTTTCTGGCTCTGGGATCCCTGAGGTCCCGTGAAGCTGAAAGACCAACTGAGCAGCTGTATCTGACAAGGACAAGGGAGGCCACAAGTTTGAGAAGCAACCAGAAGCATGTGCTGGAAGACAGAGCCCACAGCCACAGTTTTGCCCTTCAGCATGTCCCCTGTTGCAGGATTCACTCTTCAAGGAAGAGTGAGCCACGGGAACCTCATCACATATCCAAATTCCAGGACAAAGAAGCACGTGATGAAAATGTCAAGAGATCCAAAACTGTCAAAATCCAAACATAGGTTTTGTGTAGTACAGGAGAAGATAAAAAAAGAAATCTGGAAAAACAGCTTTTTATGGTTTGGGTTGGGGTTTTTTTGAAGCTAAGCCCAGGGTAGCACCGAGAATCTGATCTTTCCATGGCCTTGCCATGATCTGTTAAAAAGAAACCTTATCTTGCAGTACACATCATTCCCATTGGCCTGGCTAGCTCTTAAGATAAGTACTAAGCCACAGCTGCTCTCTGGGAAACAGTGGCGTAAGGAGGAAACAAGAAAACTGGTAACTCCACACATGTCATTGGGCTTGGGCTGGTTTGCTTTCTGCCCTTACCTGTGTGTTCTGAGGGCCCAAAGTAATACTGGAAGCTGATGCAGAGAAGGATGAGGGCAATGTTTGTGGGTGGGCATGCTTTTTAAAGCAAAGGTGGCAGAATAGGAAGATAAGGAGTGCAACAGGAACGGGTTAGGAATGCAGGGCAGGAAACGGCTCATGAATTAGTGTCTTGCCATGGGGGAAGGTATATGTCATCTATCATCACCACTGTCAATGACTAAAACTGATGTTGAAAGAAACATCAACCTATAACTTTGTCTTAAAATGCTAAAACCAGAAAAATCACATACTGAAAACAGCTGAACAAATGAATAACATTTAAGAAGCTAATTAAGCATCAGGCAAGGAAAGAAAACTCTCTTTCTTGGAATACAGTCACTATTAGCTCTCTTCAATGAAGCTTGAGCTTTGGTTGTACTAACTAATGTAAAGTTACCCATGAAACCAACTGCTCTAGGAGCTCCTGGCATAAGAGCTGGGGAGCTACACTAATGAATTTTTTTATATGACCAGGCTCTTTAAAAGGCAAGTTCTAATAGACTATGTTTAGAAACGTTGAAAAATATAAATACAATTAAGTGATTGCAAATTTGATTTTGATATACTGGAATCACTGAACTTTCTGCAGAAAGTATCTATTCTATGTCAGATATATTTTTAGATAGGTTGTGGCATTTTACTGTCTTGCTAGTATTCTGTATTTCTCCAGTGGCACTCATTACAAAATCATTGATGAGTACTGAATCAATGTGTGTTAACTTCTGAGTCTGTGATTCTAGATCCCTTGTGACTATGGTCAATACATCTAGTTGCTTTTCAGACAAGAAACTACACAGGAAGGAACAGATTTTTTTACCAAAACCCAGACAGATTCCAGACAAATTACAAGACATAAGTTGAGAGAAACAAGAAAACCCTGCTTTTCATCTTTTATGGTTTTGCTTTCAGTATTTGCAAAGGATTACTACAAGTAAAGGATGCTCTTATTATAAGCAATATATGAGGAAGAAGCTTTAACACCCCAAAACATTTTCCCTCCTGTATTTTGAAACACTCCACCATAACACATTCATTTTACAAAGCACAGAACAGATCTCAGTAGAAAGTGAGTCATTCTCTGGTCAAACACACAGATAAACTATTGGCAGAAACGCTTACAGCAGCTGACCTTCAGCCTCGGGATGCAGCTTCACACTTCTGAAGGCTCCACGCCAGTGCACTTCCCACTTTGTCCTGTATGAGTGCATTCTGATTGCCCCTGCTCTGGGGGCAACATTAGTCTTCTCTGCTGGCTTCTCACCACTCAAAACCTCAGAGCCAAGCAACACACCATCTTTTTATCTGCATACTAGGATGGCTGCTCTATTCATAGAGCAGAAGCAAAATGTCACAAGTGAAATTGATAATCACCAAATGATGTGTTGTGAGACCTGAAGACACAGCAGGTGAATTATATTTTAAAGCCAAAGTCACTTTAGCACATGTGCTTTCACTTAACAGCTGAATGACAAGAGTTGGTCAAGACTAGTAAGGTTGGTGGTGTAGGGGAGGATGAGCTTGTGTGAGAACTCTGTTAAGGTGGGAAGCTATAGCCTGCCTGTCCACAGAGAGCTTGTGAGGGAATTATGCTCATCAGGGCATAGTTTCCACCTTGTGTTGCGGTGCCTCGGCTACAAGTTGCTGTGTAAGGGTTTTAATTGTGTTCTGGGCAACCTGTCTGTGATTGCTGAGGGACCAAACACTGCAGCTTGCTGCTGCATCTCACAAAGGAAGGATCAAATAGCAAATCTGGGTCAAAGCATTTTTTGGCTGAGGAGTGAGATCCCATCAGGAAATCTGACCATTGCAGGAAGGTCTCTGAGCAGATCCTGGGTATTGCTTCAACTTTTTAAACACAACCAAAAAGATGGTACAGACAGCAGAAAGGAAGGGTTGAACAGAGATAACAGAAGCAATCAGCAGCTTTGCTGAGAGCAGAGCAAAGCAGCATAGCATGAACAACCAGCAGAAACAACAGGAGCCTGTGGCTGATGGCAGCAGCTAATAGTAAACCTGGCTAGTGTGAGCAACTAGAGGCAAAGAGAGGTCCCTCAAAAAAAGCAAATGAAGAACACAGCTCCTTTGTCAGCTTTTAAATGGTGAACTATGGGGGGATTTGCTTGCAAAGTATTCCAGGAACAGGAATCAATATCTGTCACTTGGATGCCTCCAAACATGGACTGGAAATGGGACTTATTATCTTGCAAGCATTCAGAATTGTAGGATGAGAGCATGGCCAAGGATATTAGGAAGCAGACAAAAGACCATGTAGTCTGATGCCCCAGTTTTGAGAGCAGATGCCTAGAGAAAGAGTGTTTTAACAGCAACAAAAACAACAACAACAAAAAAAAAAGGGCAAGCAGAGAGGGACAAATCCCCACTATGTGAAGGATGAAGTCTTCAGTTTTTTCTATTAGAGAAGCCAACTTCCATAGAGACTGTATTTGGAGCTGACAGACCTTTTTTCTGAATATGTTTATGACCAGGACTATTATTCTTAGACTACTTTCTCCACAAAACTCCCAGCGCGACAGACAGTCTTTCCCGCCCTAGTTTTACCTCTGAGGAGGGAGCCCACGCCAACAACCCGCCGCGACTCCCGAAGGCTGACACCTTGCGGCTGCTTTTGGGCGCTGCCTTTGCTCAGGTTTCCTAGGACGGACCGAATCCGGCTCAAGTAAGCTCGTGTACGTCTGCTCTGTCTCACCGGTGGTATATTAGGTACAAGACCCTGGAAATTACTTGGTAACCCCAAGAAGGAGCCGAGAAAAGAAATAATGCTGGTATCAAAAATTACCACTTTTATTTTATTTTATTTTTTTAACCAGAGCTTTATGGCTTTAATTGCTAATGTACAAAAAGTTCTTACCACCTCAGTCTCTGGCTCAACTCTGCTTACATGATGATACTTACCAGCTTATACATTTTCCAAACTGCTACTAATCTCACCCTAGAACACTAAACAAACTTCAAGGCATTGGCTGGTGTAACAAGGGAGCATACTTTAGTTGGAAAAAATCTCTCTAATGGTGTTCAGGCTCAGAGAGTTGGGCTTGTTCAGCCTGGAGGAGAGAAGGCTCTGGGGAGAGCTTATAGTGGCCCCCATAAGGGGCTTATGGGAAAGCTGGGGAGGGACTTTTTAGAAGGGCATGTAATGATAGGGTATGGGGGAATTGGAAGGGTGTAGTTTTAGATTGAATATTAGGAAAGAAAATCTTCACTACAAGGGTGGTACGGCCCTGGCACAGGCTGCCCAGGGAGGTGGTGGCTGCCTCCTCCCTGCGGGTGTCCAAGGCTAGGTTTGATGTGGCCTTGAGCAGCCTGGTCTAGTGAAAGGTGTCCCTTGCCATGGCAGGGGGGTTGGAATTAGATGATCTTTGAGGTCCCTTCCAGCCTCAACTGTTTTATGATTCTGTCTTGTGTGAGTTAAACCCCACCAGCATCCAGCAGGATGTGCATAGCGAGGCCTGCCTTTCCCACAAATTTAGTTCAGATTCTTCCTGGGTGCTCTGCTGTGCTCCCTGAGGTTTCATCATGGGTTTTTTTATTGCAGTGCAAGCATGAAAGGCACAGTGCCAATGTCTGCAAAATAGGACCAGCTTCAGAACATGAAATATTATTATTGCCAGTCATAGAATCATAGAATGGTCTGGGTTGGAAGGGACCCCAAGGATCATAGAGCTCCAACCCCCCTGCCACAGGCAGGGCCACCAACCTCCAGGCCTGGATCTACACAAGGTTGCCCAGGGCCCCATCCAACCTGGCCTTGAACACTTCCAGGGACGGGGCATCCACTACTTCTCTGGGCAGCCTGTTCCAGCACCTCACCACTCTTTCTGTAAAAAACTTCCCCCTAATATCTAATCTAAACCTTCCTTCCTTTAGTTTTAATCCATTCCCCCTTGTCCTGCCATTATCTGCCCTTTTAAAAAGTTGAATCCCCTCCTGCTTATAAGCTCCCTTCAGGTACTGGAAGGCTGCAATGAGGTCCCCCCGCAGCCTTCTCTTCTCCAGGCTGAACAAGCCCAGCTCCCTCAGCCTCTCTTTGTAGGGCAGGTGGTCCAGCCCTCTAATCATCCTTGTGGCCCTCCTCTGAACCCTCTCCAACAGTTCCACATCTTTCTTGTATTGGGGGTCCCAGATCTGGACACAGGACTCCAGATGGGGCCTCACGAGGGCAGAGTAGAGAGGGACAATCACCTCCCTGTCCCTGCTGGCCACCCCTCTTCTGATGGAGCCCACGATCCCATTGGCCTTGCGAGCTGCAAGAGCACACTGCTGGCTCATGTTAAGTTTCTCATCCACCACAATCCCCAAGTCCTTCTCAGCAGGGCTACTCTCAAGAAGCTCTTCTCCCAGTCTGTATCTATGTCTGGGATTCTTCCGGCCCAAGTGCAACACCTTACACTTGGCAGTGTTGAACCTCATTAGGTTCCCCCGGGCCCATCTTTCCAGCCTGTCAAGGTCCCTCTGGAGTCCAAACCATACAGTAACTGCCACATTATTATTATTATTTTTAATCTCAGGGATGGTGTTATGAGGCTACATCCTCATATTCTTCTGAATATAAAGGTAGAGGTTTCTTTCTTAAGACAGCAATTTTGCAACCTGAAATATGCTTATACAAAGCTGTAGAGTAAATTGGACATTTAACTGGAACTTTCTGATCTTCGATTGGTACTTTATTAGCTTGTTCACCAGCATCAACAGCTTACAGGAAGGCTGGGATACCAAGGGGACTCCACCTGTACAGCACCAGCAGCAATTAACAGAACCTGCAGATCAATTATCTTCAGCCATTATTGTGTTAAGTAAGAATAGATCTACCCAGTGTTTTCTCCCGTGTATATAATTAATTCATTTATTTGCTTGAGAAAAGGATGGAGATTGCCTGCCTTTGAACATTTCTGAGTGACAGAATACTCCCTTGTCTCCCAACAACTAAAATGAGCCTGGTTTTAATACACTTCCAAGAAGGAAATTAGTTGATCAGGAACAAACTCATGGATTTTCCTTGACCTTCAAAATCGAACCAATTCTAGAATGACAGCAAATAGTGTCAGCCTGGATGCAATTTTTACAGAGGTAACAAGGACCTGAAATAGGGACAGATGATGCAAACTTCAGAATATCATAAACTTTTAAATCTGCAGCAAATGCAAGAAAATTATTGGTTCCTCTGTTTGTTTAATATGTTCAAGTTATTGCTCAGAATATAATATTCAGCATTGTTCACCTTGCAGGTTTCCTTCCTGTGACTTCTGCTTGATTAGAGAGATAATGAAATACAGTACCTTCAGTCATAATTATTATTGCAGAAATGTAAATATGCATGTTTTAGAAATATAATGAAGTTTCTGTAATTATCAGGAAGAAAACCCCCTCACATCTGTAAAGAGCTGCAGCTGCACATAGTACAGTTGCAAACAAAACTAACCAAAGAAATAGTAGGGAAAACATGACAGCCAGCAAGAATCTTACAAGAACAGCATCACTGGAGTTAGACAGACAAGGACAGGATGATTATCGACTTCTTGCTGCCCAAGCAGATGTTTAAGTAGTTGGCTCTTCTCTGATTCCTTAGAGAAAAGCATAAGGATCAGCAGAACAAAGGCTTGTGTCTATGTCTCAATTGTCCCTTGGTCTTCTTTTCCCTGTTCAAAAATGCTTTGTGCAGAAGGTGGGCTTTAGTAAAAGAAGAGTGATACAACTGTGTCTCACATTTTAAAAACAGTAAGCTTCTCAAGCTCTGGTAAAGATTTTGGAAAGTTAGGGACTAGAAAATTATGAGAAAAATTTCAGAGTATCTTTAGTCCTTCATCACTGTGGATCTGTTTTGAGGCACAGTAAATCTTCCTTTTGAAAAATTAATGGAAGAGAAATATAGCAAGATTATAATAGAACTGACAGAGGCTGAGAGAATGGACGCATTAGACAAAGAGAGTTAAAAAAAAATAGATCTTCAAGCCCAGACGCTTTATTACTGAGAAAATTCAGCAACTCAGCTTCGAGGAAGCGTAGGTGGGCATCAAGTAGCACTGATTGCTCCACAGAGAGCAGAAACGGATGCTGTGCAAACTGTAATTGATGGCCCTCTAGCTTAGAAATGCTGTTGAGAGTCAGTGTAACTCATATGGGTCAGAACAGCAGACAGTAACATCCTTAACCTTACGTTAGCGTCGCGGTTCAGCCCCAGGCAGCACCCGAGCACCCCTCCCCCGGGGGCACAAACAGACAGACAGAGCCCCGCGGGTGGGGCAGGGGCAGTTACCGGCACGGCACGGCGAGGGGGGAGCAGCAGCAGAGCCTGGGGCGGAACGCGCACACGCGCGGGGGTACTGCGGGGCATTTACCGACCCGACCGCCCCCAGCCCGCCCGGGAGCCGAGCCGGGCCCCTCCCTGCCCAGCCCAGCCCCTCTTTACGGGGCGTGATGTCACGGGGTGCGGGAAACAGCCTTACCCGGCTCGGCTGCTGCGGGGGCTGGCTCGGCCCGGCTGGAACGGAACCAGGATAGGTAGGTTCCACTTAGAATTAAAGCGAGCTTAAAAAAGATCTGTACCTATTTTGCAGCACTGTCCTAAGCCTCAGAAAGGGAAACCGGGCTTTAGTATCGCTCACCTAGCAAAGCAGGGGAGAAACATAAGGCAAGAATTCCATAGTTTGAGGAAGCTGATAGAATGAAATCAGAACAAGCGATGGGAGGTTCTCTGGTGCCCTGGCCCGCAGCTTCTCCCTGTAGCTGCCAGTTGGCAGGAGCAAAGCAACTGCAGGGCTTGCTTTCAGAGCCTTTCCTGGGTGAATCTCCTCCGCTGATGAAATCTCATCTCCCTGGGATGAGAAGAAAACCCAGTTAAAGTATACACAATGTGCACTTTTCTAGAACATGGTTTTCAGCATTATTTAGGGAACTAAGTCTGTCCGTTCAGAGAAGATACTAAAGTGGTTTAAGGAAATCCCATTAAGCTATTACAAAACTAGCATATTTTTACATAATATTCCTCAAAAGAAGACAAGGCACAGTAATAATAGACCTTATTTTGTAAGAATTATTATTATTGCTACAGCTTCTATTAGTATTGCTTTGTCACCTATAGCACAAATAACGAGGCTCAGAACTCAAATCTGAACACAACCAGGTTCACATTTCATTTGGCAGTAGAAATAAATGTGGAAATAATCCATATTATACGTGTTGTCTTGCAAATCCCATTGACAACAAAGTCAGGTTGCATTGATTGTTTTTAAGATGGGTATGCAAATCAAACAATTGATTTCCAGTCCAGACAACAAAGTGAAATGGTTTAATGCTACATTTTCTTACCCTCAATACCATTGACAACAAGGCTAAAGATAGATTTTTTGAATCTGACAAGCATCTGGAAAAGCAAGGATTTATGTGTTCAAATATAAAGGCTATCTGTCCGATGATGCACAGCTAATATATCCTGAAAACTTACTGTAAGTCTAACTGCAGTAGCTTTTTACATGGTCAGATGTATTAAAATACAGCTGTATGAATTAGCGTACAGTGTGGGCAGGCAGCTGTGTTAATAGCAGCATTCACAAAGACATGTACAGGTCCCCCATCATTGTTTTCATTGGGATTATGCACCGTTCTCTGCCTGGAGTGGCATGGTCTGACTTCCCCAGTCCTTGTCTGGGACATCTATCCGGCAGAAGAGCAGTCCTCTCAAGAGCAGAGGGAAAGCAGCATGAACTTGCTTTCTGTGAATGTCTTAACACAGGAAAGAGGAAGGTAGCTGAGGTAGGTCTTTGTGAAGTAAGTTGATCCCTACTATAATTCTGCAAAGTTCCTCTGTTACACAGCCTCATCTTCGGCACGGGCAAGTTCCTGCACAGAAGATGTGGGCAGTCTCCAACCTCCGTCTGCTGGCACGTCCAGAAGAAGCCAGCTCAGCCCACAAGGAGCACGTGGCTGTTGGGAAAAATGGCTCCAAGCCACACTCTGAAGATGTGCTGACTCCTAACACTGCAATGCAGCAGAGAAGAAAATCTCTGCTGGCAGAGCAGCTTCCAGAAAGGAATCAAATTGTATTAGTGAGTCCACTGACAGGGAAGGAAATCAAGGCTAATGGCATTGCAGGGGGAAGCACATCAGACCATGCCTTCCTATCTGCAGTATCCCCTAAGAATATCATACTCTGTTAGATTTTCAGTTCACTTCTTGATGAAACACGAACTACCATGCTATCTGTTCCTTCAGTACGAGTGGCAGATAAAAAAAAAAGCCCAAACAAAAAAAACCCAAACCCCTTTTTTACCTATCTGTAAATATTTAATGATATTTTTCCTTTCTGAGGAGGTATGAACTTTTTTTTTCAAGTAGTCCTGTCTCCTAGTTTGTCAGTAACTGCTAAAGTGAATCTGAACTTCAGCAGAATCCCTTTATTAAAAAAAAAAAAAAAAAAAAGAAGAGACAACAGAATATAGCTCTGAAATGCACTTTCCCACACATTGAATCCATTCCTACATTTTGGCATCCAGTCATGCCAAAAAGGTCTGATTTAGGATTGGCTGTTTGGACTCAGCAGCAGAGAAGACTCTTTGTAAAGACTGGGCAGTTTAATGATGGACAAGGTGCAAGAAAAAAATTAGATCCAAAGTTCACTGAAGTCTTTATGCTACAAATTTCTCTGGGAGTTTAAAACCAGAAATATCAATGTAAATTCCTCTGCTCTATGCCATAGGCTAATTAGATTAAAGTTCTGATGATTTTGAATGTCTGTGTGAAGAATGCACAGAGAAAAAACAGAGGGAAAGAGATGATGTTTTTTATTTTTACTTGGTATTGCATTCCTTTTCTGACAACAACAGGCATTCGTCCAAATCCTGAAAATAATTTTTGTATCTCAAGAAGACTTTGCTCATAGAAAAATGCCATGAGCTCCACATTTTTAATTGTTTAGATGGTATTATCTTTCTGAAAAGAAATGCAGCCTATCTGTGGTCTCCCCTGAAGATGCTCACAGAAATGAACTTCCTGTAGAATGCAGGGACAGCGTTTCTCTTGCAGGGCTGGTAATTGATTCAATTTCATTCACTGCAAAAGACAAGTTTGACCAAGTGTTCCTAGGCAGTTGAACATGACATCTTTAGATATGCGAGCACAATGGATAGATACACTAGTGTCTGCTTATCTCAGTCCTGAAGACAGCTCTGCTGACTGCATACAGTCAGCAAATGACTCAAAAGCTGTAAGTGGCAAGTTGGGGTGACCTTTTTTTTCCTTGACGTGAGGGAAGTTAATACAACTTGGAAAGATTATTGACAATACCGGTCATGGTGTAACTAATTTTAGCTAATTTTACTACTTCTTGGCTAATGTTACTACTTTTTGGCTAATTTTAATCACTTAAAAGTTTTACAGACACCTCATAAGGTGTTTCTTCCCCATGTAATACTCATTTCTAAACTAGAAGTTATTGATTACCACCTGGAGTGCCTAATTCTCCATGACGCTCAATATAGGACTTGGACAGCAGCAATACCACTGGAAAAGCACACTGTTCAAGTAAGAATTTCTCTGGAAATACTAACAGCTCACATGGCTGAGCTGAGGGGTTTTTTTGGTGATGAAGTCTGCTGTAAAGATAGCCTTAGCCATTTATGTAGCTCTCAAACCAGATGGGTGGATCTGGAGTTTTCAGTCAGCCTCCGAAACTGATACCAAAGTTTGTGACCACTGACATTTACCCCTGGGGTCACGTTAGCACTACCTGGTTTGCTTTTGGGGCCTCCACTAGATTTTCCTTGCTTGAATTTTTATACAGTCGTTCACCAAAGGAGTTGTTAGACCTCAGGAGATGCTTTTCCTTGTAGACTGCTTCCTGCTACAGCGTAAAGAATAAGGGTTCAAAGCTGGAAATGCCCATCAATGTGTCCTATCTGTTTGGGAATGTCTTAGCAAGTAGAATGAGTTTATGCAAGAAAACCCGAAATAGAGTAAAAAAATGCAGGAGTAAAATTGGTCAAGGGGTTTGGCTGATGATCTTCCCTGATGAGTCAGGGAAAAGGGTCTTGTTTTTCCTACCCTGATGAAGCCCAAGCTGCTTGGTGGGACAGTAAACCTTATGAAATCAGTAGTTGAAAACCCTATGTTTAGGTGCAGACCTTGTATTTTGGGTTGGGAGACTGTGTAGCTTTTCTCTAGGGAAAGGAGTCAGGCAGTGGGTATCCTCCTTCCCTTCTTTCCTGAGCAGTTTGTGACAACATGGAAGGTAATAACCATTGATTCTATCCACTCTGTGTCCCAGGAAGACCTAAAACATATCATCAACCACACATTCTGGCAAAAGTAAGAGTTCTGTCTTCATTGTTTAGCTGCTCTCTAGTAGCATTTCTGTCCAGCTGACTGCAGATCGCAGTGCATCCAGCGTTTGACTGTAAAACATTCTCTATTAACAAAAAAAAAAAAAGAAGCAAAAAAAAAAACTATAACAAATCCATGAACTGTTTAATTTTTGTTGGAACACACTCTGTACCCTGGCCTTTGCGACGCATTTGTTTTAAGCTTATTAACTTAATTTCTGAGTCAGCTTCTCCACACTGATGAGATTTTAAGATTTTATAAGTTTTTATCACATCTGATGGAATCCATCCTTTTCACATGCAAGTCCTTGTTTGCTTTATCTCGTAGACAAGCCATTACACAATATTTGACTATTCCTCTTGCTTCTCTTTGTAACTTTTGAGAGGTAATAAACCCTTTTTTTTTTTCTGAGCCTGGTTGACTAGGCATGTTCCCATAATAATAAATATATGTATTCTTTTCCTGCTCTTAATTCCTTTTGCATGCTACAGGGCTATAAAACAAATAGTTTTTAATATTGACATTCATAATTAAAACTTTTAAAACACCCCTTTTCAAGCCCAAATAAAACAAAGGCTTGAGAAAACATATGGGCTTTGCAACATTCTTGAAAGTTGATGTTCACACTATCAGACAAATGGAGACAATGAATCCCTGTGCTGAAGCTCCCTCACTATGTATGCCCTTCTAGCATTCTCCAGATATTTTAGTCTAAAAATGGAGTTTGATTTCTGCTTTTTTTTCCCCCTTTCCTTTGCTAAAGGCTGTCCTAGGATTTAAACTGTTAAACCCAACTGGTTTTATATACTATCTGCAAACTAAGACTGATCCCTAGGAAGCACAAATTCCTTTCATTCATCGTCAGGGTGTGTTAAATTCACAAGTCTTGCCTGCATAATCAATGTCCCAATTATCTTTTAAAATACTGTGAAAAATTAATCTGATAAATGGACTGGAAGCCCTCTTGTAATTTCTTAGAAGAGCAGACTGGAGTCTAGTCACCACATGTCTAGTAGGTATTTGTTTGAGATGGGACCTTATTGATGCAGAACACTAGTCTTTCTTTTTCCCTTTTTTTGATAGATCAAAAAAGTAAACCTTAAGCATTCAGGTATTTACATTTGGCACACGAACCAGGTAAGAGTTTTACCTGATCATTTTTAGTCTACTACAATATTCCATGTAATGCTAAATAGTGAAACACACATCTAAAAACCTCAGAGGTACTAAAATTGTATTCATTCAAATAAGTAAGTATATGATTTTTTACCTTGTATCTCATTTATACATTAACAGTAAGGCTTCGCTTGTTTTTAAGCTTACCAGCATTTTCAAAATATTGCATTGGCTTATAAAGTTGTTTTTTTTTAACAATGTGGTGGGTATTTAGAAAACTTATTTTTGAAAAGTTGAAGAATTTTTCTTTTTTTTCCTAACATTTTCATAGCATTCCACCACCCTTTGCTACACCAGTCACTGTATAATTTTATTCCTCATTAATAGTTCTGTATTTTCACTTAAACTTTCCCTCCTCAGAGTTTGGATTTTTTTAATATTATGTAAATTCCTAATTTTTAAAATTGTCATTGGGGATTCTCGTTGAAAATACATCAGTTTACTGTGATATAAGTAATAAATATCTCGTATTTTCCACAGAGTTTTAGGAAGGGACTCCTAAGGGTCATCTAGTCATCTCTTCATCCCAATACAAGAAAAATGGCTCTACATCACTCCTCTCACGTGCTCATCTTGCAAATTAGCTAATCATCTGTCTCCTCAGACAACCTATTCTGGTACGTGTCCTGGTTCCGGCCGGGCAGAGCCAGTCCCAGTAA
>VZTU01006408.1:852-20861 GCA_013400835.1 Zapornia atra | reverse complement strand
AATGCCCCGCGGTACCTCCGCGCGTGTGCGCGTTCCGTCCCGGGCTCTGCTGCTGCTCCCCTCTCGCCGTGCCGGTAACTGCCCCTGTCCCACCCGCCGGGCTCTGTCTGTCTGTCTGTGCCCCCGGGGGAGGGGTGCTCGGGTGCTGCCTGGGGCTGAACCGCGACACTACGGCGTGTTGTGGTTTTGTGTGGCAAAGTTCTGGTGCAGGGGTGGCTTCTGCAAGAAGCAGCTAGAAGCTCTCTGCAGGCCCCAGAGAGCAAACACCAGCTGAGCCAATCGGTGATGGTCACAGCGCCTCCGTGATAACACAGTTGAGAGAAACAAAACCTCAAGCAGCTGTTTTTTGCCACCAGAGATGGGAATGAGAAGATGTAAGAAACTGTGCAGGCACCAAGGTCAGTGAAGACGGTGGGGGGTGGGTGGGGAAGGAGGTTCTCCAAGTGTAGTAGAGAAAGATTTCCTTGCAGCCTGTGGAGAAGACCATGGTGGAGCAGGTGTGTCCCCCTGCAGCCCATGGGAGGGGACAAGGAGCAGAGACCCCACCTGCAGCCTGTGGAGATTTTATGACTGCACCGCACAAAACTGACCCATGCTGGGGCAGCTGGTGAAGAGCTGAAGTGCTGTGGGAAAGGACTCACGTTGGAGAAGTTTGTGGAGGATTCTCCCGTGGGTGGGACCCCACACTAGAGCAGGGGAAGAGTGTGAGGAATAGCCCTGTAAGGGACTGCAGATATTCCTTAACAATTGCTGACATAACTATACCCTCCTCTCTTTCTTAACTGTACTCCCCCCTCTCTTTATTTTCTCTCAACCATTGTACCCATACCCCCCTTTCCTCTCTCTCAATCACCTTCAAAACTCATCCCCATGACACCCACGCAACAAAGTGAATTCAACCTGTTGGGAACAGGTATACATCTTGTTTATCTCGAAGCATGTAGCCCAAGTCCTCTGTGCATGCATCCAGGGTCAACTGAAAGACAAAGTGTGAAGGTGCTTGAACTTTTGTGGACACTCTGGAGACAGCAGTGGGCATGCATCCCACCACCACGTGGAAGGTGTGGCTATGCCAAGGACTTACTGCTTATGCAATGAGACAACACAGTAAAAAGGCAAGACCAAGAAAGATGAAGAGGAATGTTCCCCCACCAGACCTGGACATTGGATTGACAGGATGCCACAGATCCACGGAGGTAGCTATTATAGTCTCTCTCTCTTTTCCACTCTTTCTTAGCCCCTTCTCTTGCACACCTGTTATGGGCCAAATAAAGTGACTTGACTGTTTTGAGTCTTAATTCTGTTCCTGAGAATTGCAAAGACCAGGTCATGATAAAGAACCTAACTGCACTTCGCTCAGGGGTTAAGTCCAGCTGCCCCCAGCCACCCAGAGCAATCTGAGGTCGGTTGGAACACAAGGGGTTTTAAACATCTGCCGAACTGCTCTACCTGGTTGTGGGTTGTGACACCTCCCCCAGCTAAGAAGGAAAACAACTTTTGAGGAATTGACTGAACCCTCCCCATTCCATGTGTGTCCTCATGCCACCCTGGGGGTGGGGGGGAGAGAAGGAAATCATGAATAAAATTACGTCTGTGAAGAAGAGAGGGGTGAGGGGAGGTGCTTTAAGATCTGGTTATACTATTTCTTATCCCACTCTGTTTTCTCTTTGTGTGTGTAATAAATTGGATGAGTTTTTTAATTCCCTACTGAGTCTGTTTTGCCCATTACACTAATTGCGGAATGATCTCTCCCTGTCCTTATCTCGACTCCTAAGCCCCTTAGTATATATTGCTTCCCTGGACCTGCTGGTCACACTATTTCTGATACAAGCCAAGATGCCATTGGCCTTCTTGGCCACCTGGACACACTACTAGCTCATATTCAGTCTGCAGTCAAACAACCCCCTCAGGTCCTTCTCTGTCAGGCAGCTTTCTAGCCACTCTTCCCCAAACCTGTAGTGCTGCATGGGGTTGTTACGTTCCAAGTGCAGGAGTCTACACTTGGCCTTGTTGAACCTCATCCTGTTGATCTCAGTCCATCGATCCAGCCTGTCCAGATCCCTCTGAATAGTCTCCCTACCCTCAAATAGATTGACTCTTCCTCACAGCTTAGTGTTGTCCTCAAACTTACTGAGGGAATTCAATCCCTTCATCCAGGTCACTGATAAAGATACTGAACAGGACTGGGCCCAGGACTGAGCCCTGGGGAACACCACTTGTGACTGGCCTCCAGGTGCACTTATCTCCATTTAGTCTTTGGCCCTGGCCATACAGACAGTTTTTTACCCAGCAGAGGGTGCTTCCTTCTTCATTTTCAGAAGCATCAGCTTTAAAGCTTACGAGTTTGCCTAAAATACTATGTACCCGTGGCCTGGGGATTCTCTGATCAACGCTGCATCCTAGCTGCGATTTCCGGGCAGGGACTGCAGAAGTGCCCCATCCTGCCTGGTTGTGTTTGGCAGGCGCCATTACCCCCTGTAGCTCTGGGGAAATGCAGGCTGAGGCCACTGTGGCAGGATCACTTGCTGAAGTCAACCTCAAAAAGCAGTAATTTTTTATTCCCCCCTCTCCCCCTCCAGAAAAAAAAATATGTAACAAGCTGGTTTTTAAACATCCATATGCCACAAACTTTGAAAACCGACCCCTGTTCTTGTGTCCTCCAAGGGAAAAGCTACACTGAGGTAAGCCACACCGCCAGACCTCAGGCAGCGCGCTACACTCGCGTCCCCGCCCGCCGCGCATGCGCACGGCCGCCGGGCCGCTGAGCATGAGCAGACGGCGGGGGCCCGGCGGCGGCCTGAGGGGCTTCCGCGCCGCCACCGCCGCGATGGGCTGAGGGGACAGACGGTAGTGGCGGGGTGGGGGGTGGGGTGGTGTGTGTCGGCGGCTCTAGGCTGGGCGCCCCGAGGATGGAGAGAGCCATGGAGCAGCTGAACCGGCTAACGAGGTCCCTGCGCCGCGCCCGCACCGTGGAGCTGCCGGATGGTAGGAGGGGGACGGCAGGGCGGCGGTTTGCCCCGGCGCCGCGGCGGCCTCTCCGGGCCGGTGGGGGTGAGCTGAGCCGCGCTGGGGGCCGTTCTGTAGTCCCGCCTGGCGGGGCGACTCGGGAGGAGGGAAAGGTGCTCCCTTCCTCTCCCTTCGAGGGGCTTTTTATTTGTAACGGTGATCATAGCAGCAGCGGCTTCCCCGTCCTCTTCCTTTCCCTGGTGTCTCGCAGCCCCGGGGCTCGCGGTGCCCCTGCCCGCCGCTGCGGCCTCTGGGCCCGGGCGAGTCGGTGGTCTGCGGTGCTGGACCCTCGTTTTACCCGGGTTTAAATCCTTCGTTAGGTGTCTCGTCGATGGCATGCTCGTGATGGCCGATCTTTGGTTTGTCTCTCTTTTTCTTTATAGTACTGAATTTTGACAAGGTGCTGTAAGTCGCTGTCACTAGTCACAGCCTAATTTTTTTTTTTGGCTCTCGACTACTTTGCACGGGTGCTAGCCACCCGACGTCGGGATGGAGTTGGGAATTAAGCTTCAGGCTCCTATGGCAAGTAGTTCAGGTCCGGCCTATGGGAAGACTACCCTTGCAGAAGTTTTTAGATATCCAAAAGTTTCCCTGAGTTGTGTGCTGTCATTGTAGGTTCTTTGGGGTTTGTTTTTACAGACGAGTCTGGCTTTGTGTTTGCCAGCTTTCATGTCCGGTGGTGGAGGTGAATGAGTAATATTTTGTTTTCTCTATGCGTTTCCTGTTCAGACTTCCTCGCCGCTGCATATGGACTTCCCCCCTACGCTGAGCAGCATGCTACACTCTTATTGTCACTCATCAACAGCTTCAGTGTCTGGCAGTGCAGTTGCTCATAAATCTCATGAAACGACAGGCAACTTTCAGACAGATTTTGCTGCTCCTTGTAGCTCTCGCGTCTCAGCAACAAAACTTGATGTAATACTGCTAATGTAAGATCAGGCTTACAGAAATAAAGTGGTAGTAGCACCAGTTTAATTGATTATGGTAATATGAATAATGCTTAGCATAACATATGCCGTTTGGCACTGCTTTAAACTTACTCCAGTACTAGTGTTGGCAAATTCATTCTGAATATGAGCTCAGACATTCTCTTCTTATCCTCAGCATTGTTATCTTACACTTCAGAGATAATTATTTCTGTGGTAGTGCCAAGTGCCACCCTGGTGACCTCTGGAACAACTACTTCTCTTGCCCTGTAGTGCAGAAAGAATGTCAGTCAGCCCTATGTATTCTCTTAAGAATTACATGAAACAGATCACAGCAGGACTGAAAGAAGGAGATAAATGGACTCTAGGCACTGAAGTATCAAATTAAAAAAAAATCTCAACGGCCATCAAACTTTGGGTACATCTTAGATCATGTCTTCTTTCTTGACCTTGGCGTTCCCTAGGTTCATGCAGGCCTGTTCAGACTCTTCCTGAGAAGCAGGTTTGGGTTGTAGTGTTTTGCTCTAAACATGTACTGACAGGATCAGCTGGGAAAATACCACCACTGGGCTAGTATGGCATGCAGTTTGGTGGCTTCTTGTGTGCTGTTTGTTTTTTCTTTTCCTCTCCCGTATATATTTGAATAGCTTTGGTTTGAAAGACAGATGATTTACCTCTCTGTCCTTAAAGTAAGAGTCATAGTACTCTTTTAGGAAATGGAGATGTACGTTCAAACTTCCTTTTGCTGAAGGAGGCAGTAAATCCTGGTATTTAACTTCCTTTGTGTGTGCTGTAGCCATCAGGGTGTTATATGGATGGTGCTGAAGCTTCTGTAAGATTGCAGTGTCTGCCAAATTCAAGCTAATATCTCTTATGAAGTAATAAGTGTATCTTGTTAGGATGGGATTCTGGATGATAAATTTGAACTGCTGGTGTTTTTTTTTTTAAATCAAGCATTAACACCTGAGGCCAGTGCCAGTGAATACCCTGAGCTGACCCTGCCAATAGGAAATACTATAGTATAGGTTTTTTTCATCAGGCATATCCTTTAGCAGGCATTTTCTGTACACAGAAAGAGCCTGTGTACTCAGAAACACATTTAAGAGCTTGACACAAATTTCTGGATTCTACTGTTAAGGCTCAGTGCCTGAAAACTAGGTCTTGCAGCCCAAAGTTGTAGGTTTTAGGTCCTTTGCCTCTCAATGAATTTTGGGTACCCCTTTTTTTTGTGTGTGCTTTTAGATATTTGTGACTTGAAATGCAGCCAAGTTTTTTCTCCCCCTGGGGTCATCTACTTTTACTTTAGTCAATAGTAGTTTATGAATAGGGATAATAATGAACAAAAATATGCACAAAAGCTCCTTAATACCACACTTTTTTATTTCTGTACAGGACAACTATGGTAAAATCTGCATATGTGTAGATTCTGTTCATAGAATAGCAAAGGGCTTAATTTTGTAACTATACCATAAACACCTTTTATGGCCCAGCTACACTAGTATTTAACTATTGTCTTTTTATAGATTGTACTTGCAATATAGTTAAATTTAGTTAGGATTGGTATTAAGCATTTCAGTTAAGTGTGCTGGTATATCTAAAGCTGCTTTTGATGCCTCTTTAATAAGGCATGATTGTGAGAGTACTCAAGGATGTCATGTTCGGATTTAGTTGGCATTCTCAAATTCTGTTTTTTGTTGCAGTTGGAGAGCCAAGAGATCTGTGGAACTATTCTCAAGCAAGAACTTTCTTATTTTATTTGTATATACTGAGGGCTAATTGTGGATAGATTTTAAAAACATGATAAAATCTTTTCTATGATTAATATATTTAGCTAACTTCCGTTTAGTTTTATTTCTAAGACCCTCCATATGTGTCCACTCCCTCTCTTCCAATCTGGTCCCCTTCTCCCAGCAGTCAAATTCTAGTGGTGCATTTTGGGGGTGGAGTTACCTGATGCTCACGGAGCTCTATAATCTACAGGCAGTTCAAACTCTTGAATATCACATCTCTTTTCAGTGTATAAAGGTAATAATAGATTAGCATAGCTTCTTTCTTTGTTAGCTACAGACTACTTCAAATAGTGGGCAGCAGCACTGATCTTGGGGCACTGTAGAAGAATAATAATGAACAGCATAGTTACAGCATGATGAGAGTTTCTCTGTGTCCACTTGATAACTCTGAAGAATTCTTTGTTGAATATTTGGTAAATACCAGCTTGCCTATCTAGTGGAAGTAGCAAGCATATAGAAACATGATACGTAAAAGATATGAGAAGCTACGCATGTTTGGGTCAGTTTTAATTCTTCCTATTCTCATTGCTTTGTGACTTTGGTATCTAAATCAAGATGCTTAGGAAAATGTTCAAAATAAGTCCTATATGACCATATCCTGGAAATACACGGCTGGGTTCTCAGGAAGTAAAGTCTGTCCTGTTGTATGCCACTGCCTATGTGAAGAGTCTGTGGAGATTGGACTCCCAACAATGGGTAGCTTGCATCAGGAGAGAAATATTAGTGTATTATTGTTACTATTTATGTATAATTATATTATTATACATTATACTATAATTATACATGGCAACCTTTTAAGTTTTGGCCAATTCATCCTTTAAAAATAATACTTTACTCCAGAAAGTCTCTAAGTGACCAAACAGGCATGTCATACCCACACAGTGTGTGGTATGTGTATGTAGTAGTACTGAGGAAGGCTTTAGAGCTGAATGTCAGGCTGTTCCCACCACGGACTTGTATTTTTGTGTTCAGGCCTTTTTCATTGTCTTCAGATGTGGAATATGAACCTGATTAGAAATTAGAATTAAATTTATTGCATTCAGGTATTCAAATTTAGAGGCAAAAATTAATATCTGTGGTCTAATTTAGTTTAAATAAATGACTTTTAGAAAATTATAGGTATCAGGATTATCACAGTCACCTTGGCACACAGGAAATTCCTTCTCTTTATAATAAGCTGCTTTTATTTAACTTTTTTTTGTTAGTGCACATTTCTTAAATACTTTTAAATTGACGATGCTGTTAATTAAACAAATAAATTGATGCCTCATTGAAACTTCTGTAATTATGACTCTGTAAAAGGAAAAAAGCTGCATTGGAATTTTATGTATTGCAATCCTCTTAATTACCTCTTCTAAGTATGGTGGCTTTTTCTTTGTAAAGAAACTTCAGGCATGTATAACCTGTGTAAAAAGCGATCTGTTGAACTAGTAGATGTTTTAAAATGTAATAAATGTTGCTAAATGAATTTATTTTCAAGAAAATATTTCTTTATGATAATAGAGTAAATTTGATTTCTTTACAGATAATGAAACTGCTGTCTATACACTAATGCCGATGGTTATGGCTGATCAGCACAGGTGAGAACTTCTTTCAGTTTTTTTTAGGTACAGAAAGCATGTTTCCCAGAGTTGTAGCTGCTAGAGCACTCTTGGGAGTTACACTGCTGAATTGCTGAGATTGTCTGTAGCTGAAGTTAGTCCTTGACTGTATCCTACCATGCTCTTACCTCAGAAACCTGTTTTATTTTAGGCAGTAGACTGGAGCTGTGATTTGTTTTGTTGCTTTGTGTAGGATAAGAACAAAAGCATTGTTTTGTAACTGGGTTGTAGCTCTGAGTGTGTATTTATTGATGACATAGCAGCTCCTAATCCACATCTTGTCTCATTAAAAGTCTCTAAAACAAGATTTGGACAATGAGATTAGTAGTTCTGGGATTCCTCAAACAAGCAGCAGTTTCTCTTAGTCAGTTGTCCCCAGAGTGGTTGGGACCTGGGGGCTGAACAGTGCCAGCTTAGCGGTGCAACTTTCTGATGCCATATTTCTCAGGATAAATGTTTGTGTTGCTGCATAATACCTGGCTGAGATTGTGTCCTGGTTTTGGCCAGGACAGAGTTAAATTTCCCGAGGAGCCAGCACAGGTGAGCCCAGCTGGCCAAGGGTGTTTCCCTACCATGTCACATCGTGTTCCCCATAAAAGGGGGCTGGGCAGGGAGGGGTACCTCTGTGGTGTGGCTTCTGCATGGTCTGAGTGCAGATGGAGTGTCTGGTAGGTTGTCAGTAATTGCTTTGTCTTAGCACTGCCTGTGTATTCTGTCAGACTCCTGTTCTTCCCCTCTCTCTGTGCTGTGTCAGTAAACTGTCCTTATCTCAACCCTCAGGGCTTCTGTCTGCTTCTCCTCCCTGTGCTCAGCTGCTGCCTGGGGCTGATCCACTGCAGATTGTGTGCAAGGGTTTTAAACTGTGTCATCTGATCATTAGTGGAAGCTGAAATCACCAGTTCACTTGTAGTTTTGCCTGTTTTGAAATATTTTATCTTAGCTAATATTTTATCTTTACTAATTAGGGCTTGAAGGATCCTATTTAAATTTCCTATACTATTGGCAAATCATGTGTCCTTTTACTTCAGTGTGGTGATTTCACATGCCAGTCTTCAAAATTTTGTCTGTGTTTGGGAAAGCTACTGGGTATCTGGTGTGTGTGTGTGTGTGGGTTGCCTGTGTTTAGATAAGAAGGAAAATAGGAATTTATTGATTTTCAAACCAAAGCTATGAATTTGCTTGTTTTCCATATTTGTAAAGTATGAAGTGAGAGAGTTTAAGTACTGTTAATGTGCAGAAGCTTGAAAGCTGTTGGATCTCTTGTTCAGAAAATAGTTGGAGGGGAAAGACTAGTGCTCAAGAAAGAAATAGATTACTTGTATACAAGTTAAAAAAGCTCACTATCAAAGTATATATTGTAATTGAAATTTTATTTGTTTGAAGGTCTGTCTCAGAGCTGCTATCAAATTCAAAATTTGATGTGAATTACGCATTTGGACGTGTGAAGAGAAGTTTGCTTCATATTGCAGCAAAGTAAGACTTACTTGAGTCCAGTCCAGAAGTTAACAATCAAAGTATTACCACAAATCTAAGGCACTAATGTAAGCTGGAAAACTCTGTAGTATCAGATAACATTTGTTTTCACACTTCCTTTTTGTATTTTACTTGTTCTTTTACCAGTATGCCTGCCTCATTGAGAGGACAGGTTTGACACATGATAGCAAGTGGCATTCTGAATTCTAGTGAAGGAAGTCTTGGTGGATACTTCTTTTTCTTTCTGTGAAATCTCAGTCTCCAAAGAAGTGTATCCATTATGTGTACCTTGTAAAGCTGGGTTACTCTTGCCTTTGTAGGTGTAGAGAAGCCTTGTTTCCAGGTGCTGCTTGTTTTTGAAATGTTATATAAAAGCGGGAAGCAGTTGGATGTTTATTGGGAAGGAGTTGGTCCAAAGTACTTCATCTGACTCCAACTGAAGGGTTTATAACTTGGGCCATCACTTGTCATAAATTTTTGTATCCTTGATAAAGGGCTTAAGTGCAAATTTCAAATCTGTGACCTAGATTATTGTTTATGTAGCTCTTCCGTGGGAAATAAATCTATATTGCCAAGAAACAGCCAGGTTAACATAAATGTAATAGAAATGAACAAGGTAGTTTTTGGAATAGTCTTCCTTTGAAATAGGAAGCTAAACTTTAAACGAATGAACACACAATATTTGGGACCCATTTAAAATATCTTGAAAGTTCTTCCATTTAAACTGTTAAAAGTTCAAGGAAATCGAAGTCGTGTTGCATGTAAAATAGCAGGTATTTGGGCATAATAAAGGTAGAAGTTCCAGCTTTCTAAGCAGACTATTTTAGAAATATGTTTCCCAAATATTCCATCTCAGAATTACATGCTGTTTGTATAAAATTTAATTAATAAAGTACTTAATGAAAGCAAACTTTTAGCACACATCTTAGAAGTATCTTTGAAAAGGTGTATTTATCGATCCTAAACACCAAGAAAATGTGTTACACTTAGTTTCTGGAATAGTTGGGTTGTTAAGATGTTGCTGAGACACTGCTTTTGCAACTACTGTAGAGCTAGCCTTCAGGTTTTTTTGGTTGCTGTGTAGCAGTTCTGTCATTGGGAAGACTAGTAACAATGGATAAGATGGTCATGATAGATACTAAAATATTGTATGATTATCCTCCCAATCAACTCTTCTTGAAGAACTCAGGAGTAAAATAAGCATATAATGCACAGTTTCTGTGTTCTTGGTGACATGGGTTATCCTAAAGAGCTGCTGTATTATGAAAATTAAAAGGGGAGTTACAGATTCAAAACAAGTATCAAAGAAATATTTGGATGAGTTTTAGAATTTTTCTGGCATTTAAACTTTAAAATGTAACTTCCAGACAACGAAGCATAACAACAACAAAAAAAGTTATACTGGAGTTATTTAATGAAAAATTCAGTCCTGTGAATAGACTAAAAATGAGGGAGATGAGAGGAAATGGTAAGCAAAGCATTTTAAACCATTTGTGTTTAGCAGTCTTGAAGATCTGCTGTTGGGATTTCAAGTCACTAAAATCGCATGGTAGGCTAGTACCTATTCATCAGCCAGTTCTCACTGTATTTAAGTGTCTTTAGTTTCATGTTAAAGTTTTTGTACTGTGTGTAATCTGTAATAATATTGCTGTTGTCTTTACATCAATATAGATATGGTTTGTAAATAGCCTTTTACAGTTTTTTCCCATCTCTATTTTGTTCTTAGCTGTGGATCAGTTGAATGCCTTGTTCTATTATTAAAAAAAGGGGCAAATCCAAACTATCAGGACATTTCAGGATGCACACCTCTCCATTTAGCAGCGAGGAATGGGTAAGAAAACAGTTTTTAAATCCCTTATAAAGGTTTTTGTGCATAATGTATCTGAGCTGACACATTCTCTAATGTTTTTGCATAGTTCAAAGAAAATACTTCGGTTTTCACTTTTGAAAATAGGGATGGCACATATAGAGGGAATGTGAAGGTTAAAAATGGAATATTTGGATAATTTTACACAAATAGGAAGCTGTGTTTGAAGTGCTAATTTTAATGCCAGTCATTCTAGTGTTTTCTGTTAAGCCCAACCTTACTGGTTCTTACAGCGTTAGTCAAACAAGGGATGCATTCGCTTTCCAGTTAGCTAAGAAAAGATTTTGAAGAGGACACTGGAGGTTTTGAAAGGAATCAGATATGTCAGACCTTTCTCAGAGAGTATCTCCAAGGAAACTTTTACCACAAGGAAGGGAATACAAAGTTTGCCTCCAAAATATTATGGCAGGGGAATAAAAACCAACATTACGCAAGCACCTCTTTAAATTTTAAGATTGTATTTCTTGAATTGTAATATGTGGCAATGCACAGCTGGTAATGGTAATGTCTTTTTAGAGGGGGTATATGTTATGATAACTGAATTGTATCGCAGCTGGTACTTCAAATGAGGAGGAGGTGGTGTTTAGTGACCTTTTAGGTATGTGGGGGAGGAGTATTTCTAGAAGAAAAAAGTAGCCAAGTGGTACATGATGAAATGCAGAAATACACACAGGAGACAGTTATATGTAACTGAAGTGTGAAAAGGGTATGAGATGTACCAAATGGAAAGTAAGAATACTCTTAAGGGTAAAATGCTTAGAGCATCAGGGTGTTAAAAGATCAAACAAAATATGAAGTAGGAATAACACCCCCACTTTCATGAAGGAAGTATTGTACTTGTTAAAGATTCACAAAGTGTTACGAGTGTCTCATTAAATAATGATTCAGTCGTGTACTGCAACTGTATTCCCTGATGCGTACAGATGATGAACTTCATGGATTTCCATTAGCTGACCTCTAGCTTCTTGGGAGTGTAGTTCATGCTGAGCTGAAGCTGTTAGAGTGGTGGTGAAGTACTTCTACACTTTCCACAAAAACCTTTAGCTACATAATTATGTTTTTAGCCTTGTGCTGTCATATGCTATACTTGCACTGTATATCTGATGCTATTGATGATCACTTTTTTTACATGCTTGGTACTATACTCCTTGTGAAGTAAAACTACCTGTTATGGTTTGTATGTTATGGTATGTTTTCCCTGGCTGGGTTTTAATGTATTCTTTTGTTCATAGCCAGAAGAAATGTATGAGCAAGCTTCTGGAATACAGTGCAGATGTCAACATTTGTAATAACGAAGGTTTGACTGCAGTAAGTGCTATTGATTATCATTATGTTCTTAAAACAAACAAAAAAATTTGAAGATTCTTACTTTTCAAACTTGTGCTGCCTTACATGTACATAAATAAAATTGCTGTGTGTCTAGTGCCCATAAGAATTGAAAGATGTGATGAAAGTACCTGGGCATCCGATAGTATTACTCAGAGGTGCTTTTTTGAGAAAATATTGACAAAATTATGGTCAGGTTTAAAGTCATGTTTATGAAATACTTAAATCTCTGCTAAAAGAAACGTGTTGTCATTTTGTACTTAGATTCATTGGTTGGCTGTTAATGGACGAACAGAATTGCTTCATGATCTTGTTCAGCATGTCAGTAACGTAGATGTTGAAGATGCAATGGGACAGACAGCCCTTCATGTAGCTTGTCAAAATGGACACAAGACAGTAAGTTTCTAAATTTTATTAAGACATTAGGTTTGTAAGGAATTACTTGACTGTAAATTTCAGGCTAGTCATGCACATGATGATTAGAAGTGCGAAGGGCTCTGTCTTAGTATTGACTGCGTACACTTCCATGGGAACAAGTCATTTATTCTTGTGTAGGTGATTGATCTTAGTGCTCATAGGAGTTTAAGTAACTTACTGTATACTATTCAGCTGTTCTCTGATACTTTTATTGCCTTGTTGATTGCAGGTTTTGATGCAGTGTTAAACATTTCAAGATGTTCTTCCGTTTTAGAATGGAATGTGTTTGATTCATAATTGTACCAGTTATTAATGTGCTTTTGAAATCTGGATTGACCCTAATTTACTGTAAATGAAATGAACAGAGAGTTGGATCAGTTAGGTATTTAACATTAGAAGTAAACAAGTTGACATGAACTCTCACGTAGAATCATAGAATGTGTAAGGTTGGAAGGGACCTTTAGAGGTCATCTAGTCCAACCTCCCTGCAGTAAGCAGGGACATCTTCACTAGATCAGGTTGCTCAGAGCTCCATCAAGCCTGACCTTGAATATCTCCAGGCATGGGGCCTCCACTACCTCTTTGGGCAACTTGTTCCGGTGATCTACCACCCTCATATTGAAGATTTTTTTTCCTAATATACAGCCGAAATCTCCTCTTTTCTAGTTTAAAACCATTACCCCTCATCCTACTGCTACCTGCCCTCATGACCAGTTCTTCCCGAGCTTTCTTATAGGCACATTTTAGGTATTGGAAGGCTGCTGTAAGGTCTTCCTGGAGCCCTCTCTTCTCCAAGCTGAACATGCCCAACTCTCTCAGCCTGTCTTCATAGGAGAGGTGCTCCAGCCCTTTGATCGTTTTTGTGGCCCTCCTCTGGATGTGCTCCAACAGGTCCATGTCCTCCTTGTGCTGAGGGCTCCAAAGCTGGACACAGTACTCCAGGTGAGGTCTCACCAGAGCAGAGCAGAGGGGCAGAATCAGCTCTTTCAGTCTGCTGGTCACAATTCTTTTGATGCAGCCCAGGATGCAGTTGGCCTTCTGGGCTACAGATGCACATTGGTGGCTCATGTCCAGCTTCTCATCCACGAGTACTCCCAAGTCCTTTTTCCTCAGAGCTGCTTTCAAGCACATAATCTAATCTGTATGGATAACAGGGGTTGTCCTGACCCAGGGGCAGGATGCTGCACTTGTCTTTGTTGAACCTCCTGAGGTTCACCTGGGCCAACTTCCCCAGCCTGTCCAGGTCCCTTTGGATGGCATCCCAGCCCTCTGGCACATTAACCTTGCCACTCAGCTTGGTGTCATCAGCAAATTTGCTGAGGATGCACTTAATCCCACTGTCAGTATCCTTAATAAAGATATTAAACAGCACCAGTCCCAGCACAGACCCTTGAAGAACTCTGCTTGTCACTGTCTTCCATCTGGACTTGGAGCCATTGATCATCACCCTCTGGATGGGCCATGCAGCCAATTTCTCATCCACTGAACAGTCCACCCATCAAATGTGTGTCTCCAATTTAGAGAGAAGGATGTTGTGGGGGCCGTGTCAGAGGCCTAGTAGAAATCCAGGTAGATGACATCCTTAGCTCTTCCCTTCTCCTCTGGTTTGTTGATCTATGTGAATAATTTTTAAGCCTGACCTTGTATTAGGGCTGACTGGGTCTAGATGCTTTACTTAAACTGAATTATAGCCATATAGATAATGATCTTGAATTCTCCACACTGTCTCCAGGACTATGTACTGTTAAATGTAAAAAAAAAAAAAACCCTTTCTACTTAGATCCTTTCTGTTACTGTCAGAGCTTGAATTTGGAAGACTAAGTTCTGAGAAAATTTATCTATAGACTTACCTGCTTTGTGTTTGGAAAATAGCAAAAGCTGGTTGAGATTTTGCTCAATGTTTTCATATTTTCCAATTTGCTGCCTATTTCTTCTATTATTTCTTCTACTTTAGTGTGTGTTTAAACTTCAGCTTGCGATAAGGCTGTTGATGGCTGTCACTAACTTGAGGGTTACTTACCTAAGAAGTGTCACTTTTTGATGGCTTATAGTTCCAGGTGTCTTTGGGATTAACTGAAGTTCAGTAAAAGCATTGTTATTAGAATGGGAAGTTGACAGGGAGCTTTGAGCTCTGACAACCATGATTTTCCATCTAGTGTTCAAGAAGTTTTGGTTTTGAGATTTATTACTGAAAATTAAGTCCTTCAGTGTCACTAGACATTAATGACACTGAACAGTTTTAAGTCCATGGACATTTCTGCTGCCCTTTCTAATTCTGGTGTTTTCTTCTGTTCTAGACGGTGCAGTGTTTGCTAGACAGTGGTGCAGACATAAACAGGCCGAATGTGTCAGGGGCGACTCCGCTCTATTTTGCCTGCAGGTATTTATTCTTAACTTTTGAACATGGTGCTAAAAGTTAAATAGATTTTTTTTTCTTCTGCAATAACCACTATGAGAGAGCACAAAAACTGGGAAATACAACAGCTGAGTGGTGTTTAATCTTGCCTAATGTTTTAACGTAGCTTAGTGTCTCATTTAAATACTTACCTTAGTAGTGCAGGCTAATATGCCTCTAACAGACATGTTAAGCACATGGCTGTGCGTGTTCTAACGTTGAGTCATAAATCACTGACTAATGAATCTTTTTCTGGGAAAAAAAAACCCCAAAAGATCTACCATTTTAGATTATATTGAGTAATATTTCTGTCTTTTCTCTGGTTTCTTAAAATCAGTGTATTTTATGGTAAGAACTTAAGTAGCTTTTGTAGTCGTTCAATATTCTTCACATACAACTCTTGGGGTTGGTTAAATAATGGCAATCTTCCTGCCTCATCCTTACCAGGTCATTTGTGAATGTAGGTTTGCCAGGCAAACTTTGATGCTGTTTTAAATACCATCTATTTTATTTCTTTTGTGGGAAGATCCCTATGTTAAGTAAGAGTAATTAAGCTAGCGATTGCCACACTCATCAGTTTCTAAAAATGCAGCCTTTTGTAAGGCAAGTTTGACTATTCTTTAATGTACATTATGGTAATACAGTGTACATGAAATGTGCACGTATGCCTTAATGTTAGATTGAAATAATATTGTTCTGTTTTTTTCAGTTTATTTTCATTTCAAAACTAATCGCTTAGGACAAATGAAATTTTAATTTGGGCACTTCTGATCTTTGTTAGAACATATGCAATGTTATAATCCCTGTGCTTTGGTTTAATAGTTCAACAGTGATTAAAAGTTAATGTAAACACTGTTTATTTTGTTGGAACCCTGGTCTCTGGAGTTTGTATACAGACTCTGCATTTCAGAAGGGAAGTGGAGAATAAATAGCTGCTAGCTAATTGAGCACATTGGTGCTTGATTTTGGCACTGACATTGGCATCCACTTTAAAAGAAGTAAGCAACTTGCCTGGGCATGGGAGGCTTTCCAGGAGAAAGTAATGCATTGCAAGTACAGCGCTGATGTTCTTTCAGCCACGAACAATTCGAGCAGTGGGAAAGAGAGAATGGGTCCACAGTGGTAGTTAACATCTCAGAAGTGCCACCCATGAAGAAAGGTTAGGTCCCTGGTGACAAAGAGAGCAGGATGTGGCTGGTGATGGCTGGAGACAGGGTATTTGCGCTCAAAGTCTGGCTCTCAAATCTTCAAGGTGTTGGGTTGTGCACTCCAGCGAATTAGAGTGACCAGGTGCTTCAAGGAGGCCTTAGCTAGCCTTAGCTCCTTTCTGGGATCTGGTAGCTGACTTTGCATTGGTGCCAAGTCCACTACGTTAGATTAACTGTTGGTTTCCTGGGCTGGAAGGGTGAGGATGAAGAGAACTTGGCTGGGAACTATTGAGAGACCAGTGAATCTACATCTTGCCCCCTAGCTGTTAATTGTTGCTTTTCCTCTGCCCATGCTGAACTGTTAGTGCAGGCAGCCTTGGTGTGTTCCAGGATAGCAGGTATTCATATTAATTTATGTAAGGGGTGCACTGTAAGTTAGCTTGTGATCTAAAACTTTGTTGAAAAACTCATATCCATAATCTTAATTGTAATTAACTTTGTATCATTCTTTCATTTTTACCCTGTTAACATTTGTTAGTACATAGACTAAAAATCAGTAAAGGCAATAGCCTTTCAGTATGCTTTTAATGAAGTCAACATCTCATTTTCTTCAGAAAAAAAAAGGGGTTTTGAAAGTTACATGGTCTAGGTATTGAGAGATAGAAATAATGTATGTGGCTCAGCTAAGATGAATTCTTTCTGAATGATGAGGGTGACTCTGGCTTGATAAAAGGGCCATACTTAATTTTACACTGCTGCTGCAGTGGCTTGGAAGGTAAAACAAGAATATAACTGGTGTTACTGTCTATCCTGTGGTTTTGCTTGGTATCCTACCGTAACTTATGTTTTCTCCTATCTTATGTTGGTTTTGTTTGTTAGAAGCAACAAAGTCAGATTTATTGCTCATAGCAGAGCATTAAGTTCTGAATTAACTCTTTTTTTTCTCTTCCTTTGAATAGCCATGGTCAGAGAGACACTGCACAAATTCTTTTGATGAGAGGAGCCAAATATTTACCGGACAAGAAAGGTATTACCCCCCTGGATCTCTGTGTACAGGTATTCAGTTAATAACACACTTTTTCTGTGAACTACTATTGCTTACTACAATGTCACCTGATTAGTGGGTTGGGTTGGGTTTTTTTTTGTTTGGTTGGGTTTTTTCTTTTTTTTTTGTTTGTGGTGCTTTGGGGTTTCCTACATTATTTTTTTTTAATGAAAGATGGTAGTCCTTTGGCAAAACAGAAATGTAAAAACAATGTTTTTCCAAGTAAATTTAAAATAATTTTTTGGCAGGTTCCCAGTTTGTACACTTTGCAAAAAGCTTGAAAGATGTCAGTGAGATCCCTCTAAAGACTTTGCAAGACTGGAGCTCATGAGAAACAAAGCGCAGGCATAACTACATTTGACTAGGAAGTTTGGGAATCCTTGATCTAATGGCAATTGACTCTGTTTAGATACTTAACTGTTAAAAAGTAAGAAGTAAAGGCATGCAGAATGGAGTGGTTTTTTTGTTGATCTCAACTCATACTTTCTTTTGAAGATATATTACTAACAACACAAACAAAATTTACATGGCGCTGACTCTTACTTTTCTAAGGTCTTCCAAATAATCTAGATGATGAACAATTAACAATTAACAAAAGTCTTAGATATTCTTAGCTGCTATGCAAAACATGGCTTTTCTTGCTTGATACCAAAGATTGTTTGTTCTGCTTGCTAGGGTGTCTTTTCTTGATTTGCAAACATTTAAACATTTTTCTGTAGGATCAATTTAACGTGTGTG
Source organism: Zapornia atra (assembly GCA_013400835.1). Taxonomy (NCBI): domain Eukaryota; kingdom Metazoa; phylum Chordata; class Aves; order Gruiformes; family Rallidae; genus Zapornia; species Zapornia atra. The sequence goes on along the minus strand of VZTU01006408.1, from coordinate 3,129 downwards.
TAAATTAGTAGAAGCTTTTTAACCTTTGCTAGTATTCAGTAGACTAGAAAACTATGAACTGGAGACCCGGGGGTGGGGGGAAAAATCACTGTGCTTGGTGGACATCATATTACCCTGATGCATGTCATTAGTTTGGCAGGATAAAGATGAAATGTTCAAATCTTATGCTGTACTAAGAGATTGAAATAATTTCAAGTTATTTTATTTCTTAAAATTCCTCGCGTGCCTGAGACCTGCAGTGGAAGTAGCTCTGTGTCTGTGGTACAGACTGCTGTCTTCAGTACCCATGTGATATTTTTTGAATATTTAAATATTGAAAAATTGATCTCAGAAACTATCTGTGGAAGTTCTTGATCAAGTTAGGTTACTTACAGCATTTCTTTCTGGATATAAGAAGTCCTAGTAAGTCCTCAGCTCTGTTTGCTCAGAAGTGCCAGGTCACTATATTGCCACACTTACTGACACAACTTGGAGCTCAGAGATTTTTCTCTTTATAATGTCAGAATGACTTACCATCACCATAAAATCTCATTGTCTATTCAGTATTGAGGCTTTTTGTAGTCACATGCCTGTAAGAAAATATACCAATGTGTACTTTAATGGTACTAGTCGTAGTTTTTATGATAGTATCTCAAATGTCTGCTTCAGTCTTTAGTTTTCTGATCTTTAGGGCACTATTTTATACATCACAATTCTGCCATCTTTTAAGTGTGAGTAGTGACACCTGGTGTTTGCTGTTTTGTAGTGATTACTTTGTTCAAGATCATCTAGTTTACAACCTTATGATACCAAGTAAAGGAGAAAATTGCCTTTCCTTTTACATCAAGGGTTTTATTCTTTGCTTACACGTTTGCTTTTCAGAGTGAATAGAATTTTTTATAAGATTGTAATTACAGATTTGTGTAATTCCTATTAATATGGTATTACCTTGATTTTGAAGAGCTGAATTTCATAAATTATTGAGGACTCTATGTGGTTTTGGTTTTAATACATAAGTTCTTGGCACCAGGAACAATTAAGAGAATCTGTCATGCAGAGAGAAGGAGCTTCTGGACTCGCAGCATTTAATATGTTACGTGGTCGTTTTGCCAATGCAGAATTTGGTGTGTGTATTCAAGTGTTAGGTACCTGCCTAAAAATACAGCTGTATTAAAGTAGAGTTGATACAAATAGAACAGAATTTGAATTTGTGTTTTTTCCCCCCAGAACCCCCCACGTTTTTCTCAAAGTTGCGAAGGTAATCTCAGCTCTTGATCTAAGGCACAAGTGGAATCACACTTGTGTATTAAAGTTAAATAACTATTTCATGAGTTTATCCTATTTCTTCCTTTAACAACTCAGATTTGTGCTTTATGAACCTTTAGGAAAATACTTATTTTGAAGGATTATGTTCTGGGTGTAGGCGTGTGTCATCTATCAGCAATGGGAAGAAGAGCTTAATATTGCACTGGTTTTAATCTCTGGTGTGTTGTTGGGGAAGGTGTTGTTCAAATGTAACTTTAGCTTTCTAGATACCAAAGTGTTACAAAAAAAGAGTGGATATATGTGAGTTGATATGCTGAAAGAATTTTATTCCAATATCTCTTGGATGTTTTGTGTCTAACCTTGATGCGTTATTGAATTTCGGTTTATCTTGGGATGGGATTTCTCTATTCAGCACTTACAAAGCCTTTTTTTTTTTTTCCATCCTTAGTAGGTTTCAATGCCTGTAATAGTATAAAACCCAATTCTAATGTGTCTTTTTAATGAATTTATTTTTTGACCTATTGCTTTTTAGGGTGGATATGGAGAGACTTGTGAAGTCTTAATACAATATCATCCTCGACTTTTCCAGACAATAATTCAAATGACACAGAATGAAGATCTACGGGAAAATATGGTAAGGCAGTATTATGTGCTTTATAGCTACTAACCTGTGCTGTGCAGATCTGATTGCTTGATACGAGTGTCCTGATTAGAAGACACTACCAGCAGCTGTCAGTGCCACAGTAGTTGAACATTATTGTATGTTACTTATCCACATGGAAAATACAGAGTCTTTTCATAATTTTATACACAAGAATTTGGGATTAAATGTAGGATCTATTTTAATTTAGTTTTCTAACTTTGGATATTTGGCCAAGTGATCTAGACAGTGTGACAATCGAAAGAGCAGATTTGTTGCAAGCTTCAGTACAAAGGTGCTGGTAGAACATTCTGTATATACAATTACTTTGTGTAATGGGGCCTGTTTGCCCTCCTTCAGTGTTTCTTTGCAGATCGCCATTCCTGGATGTA
>VZTU01006407.1:384782-399942 GCA_013400835.1 Zapornia atra | reverse complement strand
TATTATTACTATTTTTATTGTAAACCTGTAAACTGTAGATGTATTTTTAACAAAAGAGCCCAAAAGGAAAGGTTAAAGCATAAAAACTTGTAAGAAAATTAGCATTTTTCCATGTGATTCTAGTCTCTGATTTTTACTGATTTGCATAAAGTAAGTCGCAAAAAATTAAAGTGCTGTACTTTGCAATTATGATAGCTGTAACACTCTCATTTAACATTAAGACTTGATGCCATCTTGATGGCAGATTGAATTCAATTTAAGATCAAAGCATTGGAGAAGTTATCTAAAATTATATATTCCTAGTTTTAACTATTTAACATCACTGTTCTTCCCAGCCAGACTTTTATATAGGGTGATGAAAGATCATAATTGATTTGGAATAGAATGTGGCCCAAGAAATTTATACTTAACAGATATGTGTTTCTAACAGTAGTTTTTAGGCACCAATACTTTCCAATAACAGCAGTGACGGTAACACAAACATTGCCTATTAATTTATTCTGAAGGAAGACAGTCTTTGTCTAAGTCTTCATAAATCACAATTATATACATGCTAATGTAATTTTTTACAGATCTTTGATAATTTTTTTTTTTGTTCTGACAATTAGCCAGGCTTTGATGGAACTGATTTTCCAGTGCCTCATGTGGGTTACCATAGTTTGTCACAAATTTCCACAGGCTTTTACTGTAACTGACTGCAGGGAACAAAACTGTCAGCTTATCATTTCCCATTTTCTTTCTTTTGGTTATTAGGAAGTGCAGTTAGACAAAATGGGAATTGAAGCTGCATGGCAAAGTGAAAGAAAGTCACATTCATTTCAGAACCATGTCAAAGTCAAAGGAAAGGCTGAGAAATATAAGCAGCAGCTGGTCTCATGTGTATTATTTGAAGGCAGCAGTTTGCACTGTGCAAACATAAAACTAATGCAAGAAAAGACCTTGGGAAGAGGAAAGAATTGCCTATGTGATTTGAGAGAAAAGACCTTTTTTATTTTATTAATGTGTCTTTTGGTTAAAATTCATAGTTGTCATGCAAAATAAATCAACTTCTTTTCCTATAATGTGACCTGAAACCACTTCTGAGTGAATAAGATATGAACCCTAAATGTTCACAGCCTTTACCCTGACATATTCAATCAGATCATGAGGCTCTGGTGAAGCTGCCAAGTACTCAAGACATCATTGTCATTCTTATTAAAGCTTAGCATCAAACAAGGTCTGTTCTATCTTGGAAACACATGTTTGAATAACACTTATAATCAAAGTAACTTCATTTATATCACCGGAATAGATAGCTGGAATGGTGTTTTAAGGTGTACAGAACCCTTATTCATCCCCACTCGGTGATTTATTTCTGGTTAGAATTTTTTTTCAAAGATTACCTTGTATGGAGGTCCTAATATTCTAATAATGCAGTTTTTACATACCACTGAGTGTCTTGTTTTGAGTTAGGATTTTTAATGCAAACTTAGGCAGCTGGGACATGGGTTGGTCGTGTCTGTGTTTAGTTTTTATTATTTACATATCTTAATTCTCATGAGCATCAGTCTTCACTGAATAGAAATATAAAGATACAGTTTCTGCTGTGCACAGTCTCTTTTTCCATGGCAGTACTGTTTTTCATACTGTCTAGTGAGAAAATTATTTTGCTAGTAGAGCTGCTTATGAAGTTCTTGCATATTGTCCAAAAATACTTTCATCCCATAGTTATTAATGAAAATATACAAAAAGCCACTAACCCTCCTTTTAGGACAGGTTCGGGGTAGAAGGTAATCTTATTTGGTTTGCTTTTTTTAAAAAAAAAAATATTTTCAGGTATATATCAATACCTTTTTCTGAATTTATTTTGTATGCACTGTAGACTACCAAAAGTAAAGCTGAGTAAATAATTCTGTCTGCCATATTAACTAGTTCAAGTTTTATTTCTTTCCTCAAATTTCTCAGGTTTATGTGTTTGAAAGTATTTTTCCTAGACTGGAGTTTGAACAGCAATTAATTTCAAGACATTTATTTTTTGAATTTGAAATTCATGCCACATTGATTGGTTATGTAATTAACTCAGTATTATTTCTATTTGAGTGTTGCATAGCTCACACAACAAATTGTTTACTAATTCCAAGCCATATAGTTAAAACATTATATTCAAAATTCACTTCCATGAAATATTTGAATATTTTAAATTGGATTTTAAAAATATTTATCCTAAAATAACATGTGTCTGAGGAGGTTCACAACAAATTAACATTAATATGGCACAAGCATGAAGTGCATTTTCAAAATTAGTGAGTATCGGTAGAAAATAGTTGTCATCAATTGTGTAACCATTATTTTTGTGAAAATAACTTGTATTCATAATAACTGGATGCTTATTTTTGTGTCAACTGATTTCTTTCACACTTTGAGCCACACAGTTTTCTATTCTTGGGCATCTCTTTAGGATGAGGAATAAGAGCATTATTTTCATCTACTGGAGATGTCACAGTTTTACCAAGTAACTGTGTGCTTAAACTGAAGTATTTGAGCAGTCCTATTCATTTAAAATTCTCTGCTAGTTTCCAGATTCCATTTGAATTCTGGAGAGATGCTACTTAAGCAAGCAGAGATGTCATTAATGACAAAGGGAAACCTGAAGTTAAGGGAAGAATTTCACAGCCCACTTACTGACTCCTGGAAGTCTACTAAACTTTAAAGTAAACTAACAAATAGAAATCAACTAATTATAGTGTGAGAGCTAATCTCCCTTGAATGTAAGCAGTGTATTTTCATGGGCTTTGCCTGAGCAAAAGTAGAGTGAGGAAGGAATTTGGGTTTGAGGTAGAAAAATAACATTTGTCATCTACAGAAGAGTATTCTCACTATGGCCTGACATGCTGAATTTCTCTTGAATGTTAAATTGTAGTTTTAATTATTTTTTTCCAATATCTAATAATTTCAATTTCAGTGTTCTTTTATCACAACTCCTATCCTCATTCACAATGTTATTGTAACCCAAGGTTGTTCAAACTGCACCAGAGGGCTGTAGGCCTCCGTTCTAGAAGCTATACAAGAAAAACAGATGGCATTCATCTTCCCTCATTACAGCACTAGCATGCACATCTCCGCAATGCCCTTAGATTTTTAAAGATGATGTTGTTAATACTATAAAGTGATGAGATTACTCTTTACTGGGTTGCTGCAAAGAAAGGGGAAAGCAATGGGTTGGCCTGGGAAAAGGAATAAAAAAGACAAGTTTCCAAAAGAAACCCAACTTTAAACAGAGAAATCTAGATCAATGCTGCTGGCAGCAATATGCCTACCTTGAAAGTGGAAATTTCAGTAATCTATAAACTGTGGGTGATATTTTGTCCAATTTTGACCAGTAAACCATTAGCAATGCCCAGCACCGCCTGGCACGCTTCACACAGAGATATGGAGAACCATAGAGGAGAGAAAATTAGATTACTTTGTCCTGATAAGAAAGCCTGCTCCAAAATCCCAAAATACGATGCTATGCATTCCTTGAACGTGCACAGCAACATGCCCTTCCCTTCCAAAATTCTCTTATATAAATATCATCATATATGTGTGTATATAATGTATATTTGAAGAGATATAAAGGTTACACACACTTAATATGGTATCTGAATCATCTTGATATATTTCTAAATGCTTTCACTTTTTTTAAGACATCCTGAGAGAATCTCATGCATGTATATCATACAGATTTCACTCGCTTATTTACAGTTTTCTAGATTATTTTGTCAGTAAAGAGCCAGCATATTTGTCTCAGTTATTTGCATCAGTAATTTGATTAAAGATAGTTTAAGGATGAAGAAATGCACTGCCAAGAATATCCTTGGGAATGTGGCTTTGTTACCAGAAATCTTTTGACACAGAGGAAGATAAAAGAAGAGCTTATGGTTTAGGATCATTGGAGATAAATTGTGAAGAGTAAAAAATCAGCTTTAGAGGAAAGGGAAATATTTAGCTGTGAGGCATTGCTATGGCAATAAGGAATCCGTGTGGAAGATTATGTGAGAGGAAGGGAAGGATAAGCAGGGATAAAGCTCTGTCTGAGGAATAAAGTCATCTTTCTTTACATGTTTTTATGCTGCTCTTATTAAGAAAGTTTGTTCAAAAAAAAATCTTCATAAGCTAGCCTCTGTTTTTCAAAACCAGAGCAAGATAGTCACGGTGTTAGTTTGGCACTGTCACCCATCAGGGCACTCATGATAGACAACCGTTTAGGCGACCTGAAAGTGAGCAAGGGATCTCTCTGGAACAGGCTACTCAAGGTCTGTGGGATTCAAATCCAGATCTCTAGGTGAGTACTGTGTGCTTTTATCTGTGAAACAGGAGGAGGGTAGACCTGCCAGTGGAAGGCTTACTTGCTCTTAAGGGTGAGCCATCCTGCCCGGGGGCACAAGCACCCCCAGAGCTCAGGTGCCTCATGGGGTACATACCACTCCTCCCTAGCTCCTGGATGAGCTAAGTGTGTGATCCTTCTGTCACCAGAGAAATACGAAATAGGAGATACGGGTGGGAAGGAGGACTGCAGCTGTAGAGGAAATCACTTGGGTGACTTGGGAACCTGCCATGATTTCTTTATAGATAGGAAATAAGGTTGGAGGAGGAAACCATTGCAGTAGGGGTTAGGGAACATGTGAGAACCTGAGTAGGTTACATCAGGGAGAGGGAGAGGTGAAGGGGGCTGGTGTGTCACATTGAGGGAAAAAGAGGGAGATGCGGAGTGATGCAACAAATGAAGAAGGAAGGGACATGTGGGAGGCTTGGAAGACTGGAAGAGAGAAAGGTGGCACAAGCTAATGATGGACTCCTTAATAGCTTGCCACTCAGTTGAATTGGGTCTTTCAGTGATATACAAAATGCATAAAAAGGATTATCTCCGGTGTTAAAGATGAGGGCACGTGTTCAAGTGCACATACAGGCACTTACAGGGGCCACAGACCTGCAGCTGCATAGGCCTAGTAAGTTAGGTTCTGTTTGGCAACAACAAGCAGATGGCTACAAAAAGTGACTTTCTGAAAGTAGCCTCCCCCTGGGTTCTAGCACTTGGACAGATGCCAGATAAAACTGAAGTTATTTTAATTCTCTGAAAGATGGAATCAGACTCCTAATTTTCTATTGTAATTATTCATCATTTCTTCTCTTTTAATGCTCCTCTTCGACAAAACTAATTGGTAACTAATATCCAAACAGTTAAAAAAGATGTACTTCATCACTAATGGATGCTAAATAATGCTAATAATGCCTAAAAATCCTCACAGCTCACACAAGACCTTTCTAAGAGTTCTGCTTGTAATTAGATCCTATTTGATACTCTAACCCACAGCTTCACAACCCTGTTAATTTTCAAATCAGTTTGTTTTGGTTCAGAAAGCCTTCGTAGAGAAAGGGCTGCATCCTGACATATTGTCATATCCAAGAATCAACAACTCTGGCATGTGAAAAGGTCATGCCACCAAGCATTAACATTTAAGAATAGCAATTATAGTAATTCATTTAAATAAGGGTGGGTTTTTTGCTGTCCAGTAACAATAGATGCAATCTATGCAGGAGGAATGGCCAGGCCTCAAATCAAGTCCTGTGCCAATGTCAAATTCTTAAAATAGGGACCCAGAGAAGTTCATATGGAATGAGTAAGTTGCTCTGATCAGAAGAGGCAAGTATTCATGCATAAAAACAAGGGGAGTGGGACTATTGCAGGAGGCAGCCCTGGAGCGTAAGAGCTTAGAGAAGGGACTCTACGGCCACCTCACATGCTTTGAAAGGAATGGACAGATTAATTCAGAAGAGATCAGTTCTGTGTGCTCTCCAGGACTTTCCAGATTCTCCCAAGCAGCAGAAAGGCCAGAACTGAGAGACAGACTCATGGGCTTTGAATCTTCCTACTCACAAATGCCCAGATGCTATTTATTGCTGAACAAATCGTATGGGAAGGAAAAGACAGTATACTGAGGACATCAAAGGGACTATTCCGTTTCAAAAATGACGTGTTTTGAGGGGTTGGCCATAGAATTCTAACAAATTTTTCTTCTTATTTGCACACACATAAATTATTCCAAAATGCGAAAATCGTAATGCATCTAGAATCATAGAATGATTAAGGTTGGAAGGGACCTTAAAGATCATCAAGTTCTAACTCCCCAACCATGGGCAGTGACACCTCTCACTAAACCATGCTGCTCAAGACCCCATCCAACCTGGCCTTGAACACTTACAGAGAGGGAGCAGCCACCACCTCCCTGGGCAACCTGTGCCAGTGTCTCAGCACTCTCATAGCAAAGAATTTCTTCCTGATATCCAATCTACATCTACACCCTTCCAATTTAAAACCATTCCCCCCTCATCTTATCACTATATGTCCTTTTTAAAAGTCCCTTCCCAGCTTCCTTGTAGGTCCCCCTTGGGTACTGAAAGGTGCTATAACGTCTCCCCTGAGCCTTCTCTTCCCCAGGCTGAAAAAGCCCAACTCTCTCAGCCTGTCTTCATAGCAGAGGTGCTGCAGCCCTCTATTCATCTTTGTGGCCCTCCTCTGGACCTGTTCCAACAGTTCCATGTCTTTCTTATGTTGGAGACTCCAGAAATGGCCACAGTACTCCAGGTGGGGTCTCACAAGAGTGGAGTAGGGGCGCAGAATCACCTCCCTTGACCTGCTGGCCACACTCCTTTTGATGCAGCCCAGGATACGTTTGGCCTTGTGGGCTGCAAGAGTGCATTGTTGAGCTTCTCATCCACCAGCATCCTTCTCTTCAGGGCTGCTCTCAAGCACTTCACCTCCCAGCCTATATGAGCACTTCCCTCCCTCCCTGACAAGGATTGCGCTGACCCAGGTGCAGGACCTTGCACTTGGCCTTGTTGAACCTCATGAGGTTCACATGGACCCACTTCTCGAGCTTCTCCAGGTCCCACTGGATGACATCCTGTCCTTTTGGCATGTCAACTGCAGAAGAATTAAGAAATTTTTATCCATTCTTTATTGGCCCCATATCTGAATGCTTATTATTTAAAGTAACTTTATGTACTGTGAATGTTTTACTTATAAGTTGTCCTCTGAGCAGCAAAACAAATGGAGCCATGCTTCCTTTGGACTTGCATCTTTTTGTCTCTACAGCCCCAATGTCCAGCCCCAGCTCCTCTCTGCAAAGCTCGCTTTGAGGCCCATCTTCAATCTTAAGAAAATTCTCTTATACAGAAATTAAAATAAAATAATGTCTTGCATTGTTGTCCATCTGGTCAAATATGGACAAGCTGCATGAGACCTAAAGTGAAGGGCCAACCCTGTATCATCAGACTAGTCTGCCCACTGAAGAACATTCTTTTTTCATTTTGTCTGGTTTTAGTTCCAGCTATGATAACTTCCTATCCAAATACCACCTTGGCAACGCAAGGTCAAAAGAAGGAAATGAGCTGCACAGCACATGGGGAGAAACCCATCATAGTCCGCTGGGAAAAAGAAGACCGAATCATTAACCCTGAAATGTCCCGTTACCTTGTTTCCACCAAGGAAGTTGGAGATGAAGTGATCTCTACTCTGCAGGTAAGAAAATAAAGTGACCCACGGCTCATCCACATGTGTGAAAGTGTTGCTTGGTATGGTTTCGGTAGGGATGCACAGCTACCTCTGCCCTACAATGTCAGATCCTCACCACTTGCTCCATCTGTGATAGCAGCCCTGGAGACCTAGCAGCAAAGGGAGGTGGAGGACATCTCTGCATCCCACACGCACAGAAAAATTATTTTCCATCTTCCCATTCTCCAGAGGCAATAAGAGAGTGAGCCTGGCTTGCAGCCCTCCTCTGCCCTCCCTTTCATCTCAGGAGCAATGTGCCTTAGCCTACCCTTCCTTGTGCAGCACAGCTCAGTTTTGAGTATAGTGCTGATAAATGCTGAGTGAATATCTGTCCCCTAGCTCTGATATGTGTTAGGCTTACCTTCACAAAAATCGTTAGGCTGTTTTGAGAGGAAAATTCTGTCCTTTTTTAAGTTCTTTTTCTCCCTCCCTTTGACTTCGTGGGGCTTCTGAGACCATTTTACAAAGTCAGGTTAGTCATCGGATTCAAAGTGAGATGGAAGGAAAAGGTATACATAGATATGTAAGTAGTATTTCTACTGCTTGCAGTAGTATTTGGCAGTTACTCTACACAGTAGCAGAAGTCACCAAGCCTCCTAGCAAATGGTCATAGTCTGCATCTTCACTGCTGCTTCCGTGACAGGCAGCTGTGTGGTGGTTTGGGGACCATACATCTTGACCTGCCTGGCAAATCAGCATGTGGGTACTCCATTAACTCCTAAGTGGCTGACTGGATAAGATTGAGAGTATCACTGTTGTTTTGGGGACTTAAGTTTCCCCAAGATGCCATGGAAGCACAGGAAACTCCCACTGTTCTGGTGTAACCTGCAATGGGTGGAGCTATGACATTGCTCTCACTATATCAGGATACAGCTTTTCACACTCAAATTTAAAATTTACCAACATGAGCAAGTTATCAATCCGTTTCCTTATATTTTTACTCCTGCCTTTATGAAATCTAAAAGAATTTAAAAGAATTAAAAATAAAATAGATTCTCAGTCAAAAATCTTGATTTTCCATTTTTCAGTCACATTCTTAAAAACATTTTTATCAGGCTCCAAGAAATAATTCTCTAGTTCTCTGGTGATTGTCTATATTCTACTGTAACTCTTAAGGTGTATCTCTCTCTTTAACAGCCAAAAATTGTGTTGGATGATATCCAATAAAAATCTGTCTTTGCTCTCTGTGAGGGAGCTTTGTCATTGATTTCAATGAGGAAAAATAAGTTCTATGTGTGAGTTTGTTCATGTTAGTATATTTGCATTATGAATGATATCTAATTATACGATAGACCTCTAGACCTCTCTGCCCACATTCATCTTACTGACTTTAATAAGATAATGCCTGGACGCACAACAATATTTCTTTTTGGAAGGCTGGAGTCCTGCTTGGAGAATTAAGGTTGTCTCTGAAGCTTTTAAATCAGTGCTTTTGCATGTGTGCATGATGATGTGATCTTTAGTTGTATACTCAGCTTTTATTTTTTCTGCAGGACCCCTGCCTCAGTCAGGCATGACTTGGATTTTCTCTGGAGTTGAATTAGGGTTGAGTAATGAAAGATACTGTGTGATGCAAGGCTGATCATTGAAACCTAACTTTTCACAGGTGGCCAATAATTGTGTGTTCTTTGTTTTCTAGGTACTTGCCTTGAGCCCTTGGGGTCTGATTTGCAGAAGTACTAAGCCCTCATAGCTGCAGCTTAACTCAATGGAAGCTGTTATGAACAGATGAAATGCTATTTATTGCTAAGGACTCTGGGGGGAGGGGGAAAGAAGGCCCTAGATGTATCAAATTGGGCTCTGAAATTTTTTGTTTTTCTATCTCAAAGCTCAGCCACACGTGCAACTTAATGCAGCTTGACAAGTTACCGGATCTCAGATGATAACTCTCCAATATTTTTGCAGCGAGTGGGAAATTAATCCATTTATCTTAACCAGTGGTGAATGAGAGTTGTGCTCATATTTCTGTGTCTTTGCTGAGGACTAAAGAGCACGTGGAGTTACCATGGCTCAGCTAATATGTGGCAACTTGTCAGGCGGCCACAAACATCATATGTCTGGTTCCTTAATTCCCTGTACAAAATGGTGGTAATACTCTTCATGATGTCAGGGTTTATGAAAATAGATTAATTCGTGCTTCTGAAATGGGTATTGCATAGGTGAATGCCACAGAAAAGGCTATGAGAAAATGAATCAGTCTGTCTTCAGGGCACAGATTGAACTGTGTGCAGTAAATAAAATGTGGAGCAGCACACTGAATGATGAGAGGAAAATAGCATTTGGAATATCTGCTCGTTTGAACAAATCCTCTCCCTATTGTACAATGAATGAAGCAGTGGTCCTGTAGAAAAATATCATTATAATCATGTATGCAAAGACTGTGCACAACTTTCTATATACTAAATTACAAATTGAAAAGAAAAACCACCCCGAATTTTATTATGAGGCACCGTGCCGAATACTACAGGGTTCACCACCGATGTCTGAACCTTTATTTCTTCCACACAGACTTCAGCCACCTGAGTTATTTTCAGAAATAACTGAAAAAATTTGGAGGCAGCAGGAGGCACCATTTTGTATGGAACATTTCAGCCAACTGTTAAATACTTGGCAAACTTATGAATAACTGAAAACAAGACTCCCAATGAGAAGCTACAGGAATAGGTGGTGCTCCAATCCCTGACTACACGCGTAGAGCTGATAGCCTGCTTCCTCAGCCAGGTGTTGCTAGTTCTGATAAGTGTCAGCATTTTGTATGCTTTATTATGCATATGTATGTCTATAACATGCAATATCTATTTATTACTGTCAAGCAAAACAGTTCGTACAATTTTTCTTGCACCATACAGAAAAAGCTGTTGGTTTATTTTCTCTGCATGCTGTTCAATCAATCACTTCTTTTCAAACCACCTATAGATTTTGCCAACTGTGCGTGAAGATTCTGGCTTCTTTTCCTGCCATGCCATCAATTCTTATGGGGAGGATCGTGGAATAATTCAGCTCACAGTGCAAGGTAGGAAGAGGACAACATAAGGAAAAAAACACAGCTATTGTAGTACAGTAAGTGTATGCCATCCTCAGAAATCTGTTGGGGGAGGGAGGCTCTGATCCTAATTAAATGTATTCCTCGTTGTCAAAGAAATGAGGAGCTGCTTTAAGATGCTCAGCCTTTCATTTTCCAGCATCGCAGATTAAATCAAAATAAAGGATAAGCTCGAGTCTTTCTAGATCTGTATGAATTAATAAGGAGGATTTTTCCTAAATGCATTAGCTGACAATCTACTAAAGATATTTAAAACTCTCATCTCCAGTAGGGACAGTAGATATGACAGGGAAGAAGGTCGCATTTGTTTTTAAAGTAGAAATGTGTGTAAAACCCAAGTCTGAAATAAAGCAAAAATGATCTGACTTTGGAGAGAATGTTAAACCTCCTGTGGATCCTGAAACAAAATATTGCAATCTTAACCAGTCGAAAGAAATCGTAATCAGTTTGCACAATGCAAACTGGAGGAACCTATGTGGCCTGGGGCTGGAGTTCCCCACCTGCAGGGTCTCACTGGGGCAGGCGGCAGCAAGTCCTGCAGCGGCTGAGGTGACGGAGCCCGAGAGGCAGAGCACAGCTTATTTCTGTGCTGTGCCTGTCCCTGTGTTTGTATGCACACAGCCAGTTTCTGGGCACTTGCAAATTCCTTTCTCCCCACTCCTGATTTCAAGCAACTGCAGATGTCAGTGAATGCCCAAGGCAGCCCTGCCGGGAAATTCAGGCAGAGTTTGAGGATGGGTTCTCAGTTACACCACGGCTCATTTAAACCGCCTTGGCAATTTAAAGAGGCATTAGGATGAGTATAAAAGCTATTTATTTACATCCTTAACTCCAGAGGAAGAAAGAGGACTGAATGTAATTTTAAACGGTTATCCAATTGTACTTTTATCAAATGAAGACTTTCAAATGTACTCAGAGAGACAGAAATTTTACTTCCCCTCCCAAATTTAGCACTTTTAAGTTTAACATTCATTTTTTTGCCATCACCTTTTGTGTAAAAACAGTAGAAGTATCAGTGAAATGTGGCATTTAAGGCAAAAATCTGTTCTAGCGTGAGCAGTCCAATCTGGAGTGCTTTTAAGGAAATGCAACTCTATGTTGCATATAAAAAGGTTAAACAGAAGTCAGTATTCAAAGTTACGTCAGGGACTCCTAATGGAAAAGAGACTTTTCCTCCCTCTGTTGAGTATTGTTCAGCAGGTGATTAACTGGCTCAGGGTACCAACCAGTGACTGGAGAAAATGCTATGAGAGCTTACCACTAGTAAGCTGTGCCAGTGCCACACTCATTCATGTTACCTTGCTATGAGCACAAGCTTTCTTCTCACTAAAACTGTGTGTGTGTGTGTTTACTCAGAGCCCCCTGACCCTCCTGAAATAGAAATCCGAGAGGTGAGAGCACGCAGCATTGCCCTCAGATGGACCATGGGATTTGATGGAAATAGCCCCATCACCGGCTACGATATCGAGTGCAAGAACAAATCAGGTAAGAAAAAATCTTCCTCTGAAGTAATCCCCATTGTTAGTCATTCATCACTGAATTTGTATTGTAAAAGATAATTCATACATTGAAACTGCCTGATGGAAATTGTTACCATGGTTTATTTAATCTTCCACAGTAAGATTTATCTTCATTTGTTGTCCTTCTCTTTCTTGTTTTTTTTTCTTTCTTTTTTTNGGGGGGGGACTGGAGGGGGCAGGGGGGTGGAACAGAGGACAGACACAACACAACATGGCAAATTTTGCTCTAAAACAAGCCATTCTAGGTGACAGCTGGTATGATAGTGTAGCTAGCTGATTCTTGATACCTTTTTTTAGCATTTCTCCACTTGGATGGGTTTTTTTCCTTTTCATTTTCTATTTTTCCTTATAGAAAAATACCTGCCTTTACAAATTGTCTTTTCTTCTTGTGCTGATTTTTAGAAGTTATTTTCTATCAATGTATGAGTACACAGCGTCTTCCCTGGAAAGGTAGCAGTGAAAAAGAGTAGTTATGACAATATCGAGACAAAGCAATCTGGGTAGCAGTTTGCTGAAACACCGTGCAGAGTTTTCAATAACAGACTGGAAATGCTCTGAAGGATTAAGACCTGTGGTACGTATTGGCATGCCAATGCAAACAGATAGCTTTCCACTAGGTCACCATAAAGTCACATCAGTGAACATCTAATGAGGTGAATGAGGTAAATGGTTAAAAAACCAAAAAATCAACCCCCTAAGCCAGGAAAATGTTCCTGTTCTAGTACCTATTAAGCACCAAAAATGCTCAACTGTCTATTGAAATCCAAAGACATTCAAGATCTGCTGGAACTATGTCTGTGATGTGAGATCATACTTAAAATTAAGTATGCTGTCAGGGTAAGTGCTGTCCCTGAATCAGGCTTTGAGAAGGGGCTAGGTAGGAAATCGCAATGAAGCAATGTTTTAATATTCTAACTATGATTAAAAAGATACTGAGAAATTATATTGTACTGGTTTACATTAGAGTTTGTTGCCCTATTTGTAAGCAGATGTAGTACGTTAATACTCATGCTCAATGTGTGGCTATCGGTGTAACAATCTGTTCATCAAAGCAATTATCATACTTTTATAGTCTTCTCCATTTATTTCTGAGATATAAAAATGGACTTGTTCATAAAATTCTAAAATTTATCCAATTTATAAAAAACAATCAACCCATCTTTACTATTTTCCATTTGTCTATGGTGTGGATTTCACTTGTGCATTACCTAGGGAAAAAAAACCATGATGCTTTTATTATCAAGTAAAAAAATTTCAAGAGTGTTAAATCATCAGTCACTGGTTTTGCATCACTCTGTAAGTGAAATTGATAATGTACAGGTGAGCACAGTACCTGAAAGATTACAGGTAATAATTCCCCACTGAGGCTGTGGTCAGGAATCACAACTTTGGAGATGCGTGCCCTCAAGGTATACCTAAAAGTTTCTGGGCTCTGTTTTCTTTTTTATTTCCATTCTTTACAACCACCCACCTGTTCCAGAACAGGTTTTGAAAGTCATTTTTGCCTGATAGGCTCTCTTCTTACCCTAAAAGATCACTTGTATTTCTGAATCATACAACTCAGCATGATTCCCAACTAGGAAGACTAGGAAGATTGAGCTGCTTTCCTTTGATTGAAGCCATGATGGGAAGGGATTTCAGAGCTCTAAAACACCTTTGTTAGATTTACTTCAGAGTTTTCAAGCGATAATGTAGAATGCTGGCAAAGATTAAGTGGCAATCACTGTGAACCTGCATTGCAAAATCATGTCTCTCTAATATGGCATGTCAAATCAATAGCAAGACAGCAAATGAAGTGCCATCAGATTGGATGAAAACATCAGGATGCAACGTAGTGATTATGGAGGGAAGGAGGGAAGGAAGGAGGAAAGACAGAAAGAAAGGAAGGAACGAAGGAAGTAATGAAGGAAAAAGATCAGTAGGTGTCAGAATTGGTGTAGGAGAAAATATTTGTTTATGAAAGCAAAATAAATGCTGCTTTTTTTTTTGTCCCAAAAAGAGCAGATTGTCTTAATCTCTCCGCAAATAAAAGAAACACATTTTTTTTAGAATCTGAGACTGAATGTTCAGAGAAACTGAGGTCAGTTTTTTGAAGTCTTGCACAGAATTTTAGTAATTTAAGTCATCAAGAAGATGAAACACCAAAGATGGCTATTGAAGAACTTGCAGAGGGTGGGGGGGAATTTAAGAAAGAGGGAATTAAGAAGACTTCTCACTGTTTCCAGATATTAAAGGGACAGAAGAAAACTTAAGCAAAACATTCATAATTCAGGCGGTAAGCTCAGGGAACATCCTGCCAAGGCCAAAGTAGAACTGTAAACTGTGCAGTTGTGTTTAGTGAGAAATTTCCATCTTTTTTGCTTGTCCTGAGGGCTCAGAAATGAGTTTACAGAAGGATGCATCACCTAGACATCTCAAGAAGGAAAACTACAAAACTTTTCAGTCTTAAAGAACATGCAGGTGATTGCATAACATGCATGGACTTTAGTATACAGTGATGCCCTCATGCATCCTCAGTCTTCTGGTTGTGCCATCAGACAAAAAACATTCATTAGTTACCTGCCAGAAGGAGCACGGACTTGCCTGTCTCATGGGTACATGGCACCTGTAGGGTCCCCTTGCCTTGCAGGAGCAGTATGAATCATGGGAGCTCAGCAGGGCTTTTTTCAGTACATAGACGTGATGCTTGTCTGTACAGAAAAGTACTGGTGGCACTCAGCCCTGGCCCTTCATTGAAATTGCTGATGTGCAGCCACCAGACTTTTCCATCAGAGATGTACAAAAAGGTTTGAAGATGGGAACAGGTATGTGGGTCCTTCTAAGAGCCTCTCTTCTCCTCCTTTTTATTTTTGATGTCATTACGGAAAGCTGAGGTGCAAACTGAACATCGATTCCCCCTAGGTCCTGATCTGAAGGGAGAGAACTGTGGTTTGCACTTTCTTGTGCTTGACTATGAACCCCTGCTCCTTCAGGATGAAGATGTCCTGACAAAACTGGGAGGTTTCCTCCCCAACCCCCAACCCC
>VZTU01006407.1:357381-384744 GCA_013400835.1 Zapornia atra | reverse complement strand
CCTCCCCCTCCCCAAAATCATCCTTCAAGAGCCCACAGGTCCTCGTAGCTTGTTTGAGGAATGGGTGGTAAGCTGCTGGTTTTCATAAAATTATACATTTTTCATAATCCATTGTGTCAGCGAGCTTTCCATGTAACACCCACAAGTGCCTGGGTGTAACATTTTGTGAGTGGAGTAAAGAATTTGGTAGAAAATCCACTCTTTTAATTTTTAGTTTTATTTTTTGCTAGTGAGTTGCTGCTTGTTTTCTGTGCTTTTTTAGTTCTTCTAGGTAAGAAGGTTTTAGAGCACTCTACAACGACAAAACCAGAAAACCAATAGTCAGTACCTCATTCAGTTTCTTACCACATGAATGAGAGCAAATATTTTCAGGGTTTGTTAGAAGAAAATTTTTTTTTTCTTTTTTCTTTTTAACACAAATTTTTCAAAACTGAAACCAGGTTTGGTGAGAAATGAATCAGTTTCTCTCTGGATTGACTCAGTTTGGGAGGCATTGCTTTTGCTGGTTTATTTTTCCCTTCACAAAGGGGATACGTGTAGCAAAATATATTCCATATGTCTGTGCATTAGTCATAAACAAACACTGGAAGCATACATTTAGAAGTACAGAAGATCATGAGCTTTCATCTCTCTCCATGATACGTCAGTTCTTAATCTATTAAGAAGTACAAGAGTTTTTCAAATGTATTTATTTTATTTCAGCAGTTAATATGTACTCTAGAGTCCTACCACTCAGAGGTCACTATTTCAAAACAACTGAGTAAAGAAACATAAGCAATTCGACGATATACGGACATTAAAAGAAATTATTATCCGTGTTGGGTGGAACCTAGCAGGTTCTCCATACCAAGTGGGTCTTTCTTAAAATTCCTTTCCTGTTGGCGTGGTGCGCTGGAACAGAGAGGAACTCCTTCTGTGCTTGCGTAACGTTTAACACAACAGAGAGTGGCTGCTGGTTAAAATTCTGTGAAGTTTAAGAAAGCAAAGTGGAAGCAAATTGTGGCAGCGCTGCCTGCAGGTAACTCCTTTAGAGCTCCTGAAAGTATCCTGCCGGGGAAGCTGTGACAAACTCGGTTACCAAGGAAAAACAGATTCAGGCGAATTTGTTAGCACTTGAATGTCTGATTCCTTAATGTTTTCTGGGTAAACTAAGCCACACAGACAAGCAAACAGGCTCTGCAGCGAGCCAAGCTGCAGATGTCATTGTGACAACTCGCGCATCTTTTAGCAGGCTCATATAAAGGAATCTACACAGTATGTGCAAATATTTTGTATCTGAGTAGAGCTTTCTATTTTTAAACTAGTCTTTCTTATCTGCTGAGCTTTCAGCGATCCTGCCTACAGTGACCCATCCTGTAAAACACCCCTGTAGAGACTCCAGTGACATCCCCCATAGGATGCTGCAGAGGTTAAAGAAGGAACATCGCCTGCAGTAAGAAAGAAATGAAGGATGGCAACTCATAAAAGGCATTAAGATGCTTTAAACGGATAGATTCTATTATTTTGTTTGCAGCAATTGAATGCTTGGATGGCGCGGAGGGGTTACCATGTTTAGCCAATTTCCATCCTTTTTCCTATTATACGTCTGGAGAATTTATTAAAAACGTAACAGGCAGATGAATAGTAAGCATGAATAATAACAATGTGCTGCTCTTTTACAGATACATGGAAACAGCTCAGAGGGTTGTACGTTCCCTTTGTATTAAACCACTCCTGTGGTCTAACATGAGCCTCAGAAATAGTATCAGTCCTGTAGGGAGTGCTGAGCCCCTTGCCTAAGCGTGAAAACTAATCCAGGCTCATGCTCACTGTTCACCTATGGTCTGACCTCCTGGAGTTTGGGATCAAACTTTCTGCTTGACCTAAGAGCCTTCCATTCCTGTTTGTTAGCTCCCTTTCCCCCTTTTTGGAGCACAACGAACCCTCTTGCCGAGTGAGGATTTCCGTGGGGCAGCAGCTCCCATCTTTTTCACAGTTTTTCCAGTGTAGCAATGGTAAAAAAACAATATGTACACACATATATGCGCATACACAAAACTGTGGCTTCGTTGCTGCTCTCATCACCCCCTCAAAAAAGGCAAAGGAGTAGCGATTTCCTTGGATTTGCCAATGATCCTGGGGCCAAGATCCCATTATTTGCAGCCACACATTCGGAGCAGTCAGGAGTGCTGTCAAGCAAGGCAGATCACTCGATTTGCTTGTAGCAGCAGGTGTTATCTGGGTTAATTCAGCAGTGGTGGTACCCCACTCTGTGAAACTATTTAACTACATGCTTGCATTAGCACGGTTAACACCATCTTTTATTTGTCTGTTTTATTTTAATCTCTTATTAAATAGACTCTTGGGATTCTGTTCAGAGAACCAAAGATGTTTCCCCTCAGTTAAACCAAGCCACCATCATTGATCTCCACCCTTCCTCAACTTACAACATTCGCATGTATGCGAA
The DNA here is from genome assembly GCA_013400835.1 of Zapornia atra. Lineage (NCBI taxonomy): Eukaryota > Metazoa > Chordata > Aves > Gruiformes > Rallidae > Zapornia > Zapornia atra. The sequence continues at coordinate 382,298 of VZTU01006407.1, read as the reverse complement.
GAATCGCATCGGGAAGAGCGAAGCCAGCAATGAGCTCACTATCACTACGGATGAAGCAGGTATGTTCTGGTCTTGTAGCATCTAAAACATGCTGGGAATTACTGCTTCGTGACATGAGGGATCTTTACTTGAAATGCTGCATATGTTACTGCAGCTGCATTGAAAGAAATACTGAACAGTTCCCATAAAACATTGTGACTTTTGCAACTTCATCGTTCAGGCCTGTAATTAAAGCTGTTCAGTGGCATCTAGTGGTCAAAGAAGACATTGTGCTCCAATTTTCAGCCTGTTATACTGGAAATGGGACGCTGATATCTACAGTCCAGCAACTCAACCAACACATCTTATTTTTAGCAGTGGTTCCTCCCCTGTGGGCCTTGCAGCTTTCCTTAGATGCCCAGGTGTTAGTACAGGGAACAAATTTAAGCTACCCACACTCAGGAATATTGATCTACATTAATGTTGGCTTCCTTTGGTATTCTCTCCACTACCCCACCATTTAGTTTTGTGATTGTTGATGGCTGCTATTAATCAGTATAGCCCCCTGTTCTTTGTTGCCATGTGTTCTTTCACATCACTACAGGTTTCTGTACCAGGAGGACTATGCAGGCATTTTCACTTTGATGGCTGGAGCCACTCTTTTATGCACTCAAATTGTTGCCTTCCAGTGCCTTCTTGTTTCTATATCTTAGGGCTAACAGAAGTGGCAGATGGATAAGGACGTGCTAGCGCATCCCAAGGCCTACACATTACGTGTGACAGTAGGAAAGGCTGATAGGTGACAAGTGGAAGGCTAGAACTATCTCTCTCTCAGCCATTAGGAATGAAAATGCTGAATGACCATAAACACTTCTACAAGGTATACGTTACAGTCATATACAATGTATGAAGGTGTATAGTGGAAAGTGACCCAAGAAGCCTCAACATCCTTAGCCATGAAACTGGGTGGAGTTACTCTGAAAAGACTTAAGCAGACAGGAGCTTGAAGACATGTTTTTATCCTGCTAATTTTATTTTTTCCTGTTATACATCTTATGCTAAGTTAGCAGTGCTCCCTTCTTTGGGGATTTTGTAGTGCAAGTATCTAGGTGACAGTGTCCCAGCAGTGAAGACTATACTTCTTTTTCAAGATTCATGTTAGTCTACTTATTTTCAGTTCAGCTCGTATGAATACAACTATGTAATTCCCACTCATTTTCTCTGTAGGTGAAATTTGCTACAGTGAAAATATACTCCTGGGCAGGAGAACATGGGTTTTGTTCCAAGGAACTTTTTGAATAGGAACAGGACACAAGGGCTCACAGTGCAAAGCAGAGTAAGCAGGAGACAACATGAGCTGCATTCCTTTTTTTTTTAAACAGGTCTCTTTTTTCATCCTAGTGGAAGGAAAGGAGTATTTGTGCTTTTACGAGCATTCAGTAAACAGTTTTACTAACAGTGAATAGTTTGTTTGCAAAATATTTACCATTTGATCAAGATTTTTCCCTCCCTATGTTCAATGAAATTGTGAAATGACTAGAGAAAACAGACTATCCATTCTTCCAGACAGCATCATCTGTATCTCCAAAATCCACATCCTTCCTTGTGCATATACATCAAAGTGGAGGGGTCGGTCTTGGATTTACTCTCACATTCTCTCTTATTCTCCCATGCTTGGAGCATTTCTTACTTGTTGAGTTTTTCCTGCCTGATAATTAAGTTGTCAGGATCAGCAGCTGGCCTTGAAATTAAAAAACAGCTTCCCCATGAACAGGGTGGAACCTTAACATCGCGTTTTATTCAGTTCATTGTAACCAAGTTTCAGAATAATTGATCCTTTTGTCGCTGTCTTTTAAGGAGCCATCTATCTGAAAATAAAGACCAGCAGTGTGGAACTGTATTCAAAAGTCACTGATCTACCTAGGGAACGATTGGAAGAGAGGAGGTCAGGCTTGGGCAGATTATGTGATGTTTGTCTCCTGGGATTTGATTTCAGGTGCTGTGCAGTCACAGGAGTGTCAGGCTTTGATCACTGTTTACTTCTGTTCTCTGCTTTTACAATAGGAAACTGAGAACAGCATGGGTGCAGGGAGAGAGAAAGAAGGTAACAAGAAAGGAGCAAAATAAAGATCCAAGAAAGACAATATAAAAACCGAACAACTCAAACTATGCTATTGGCAAGGGGACAGATTGTGCCCAACATATTACAGCGACATGAGAAGCCCAGCACCAGCTATTAGAAAGCAACTGCAAAAGGATAGTCAAGAATGGCATGATTTCAAAGCTAGAGACCACATCTTTCCCTCCATACAACTACAGTTAGCACCTGTGTTGGAAAATATACTTGAACTAACACTTGTCAGAAAAACAAAAGCATCATGGCTATTGTTTTATAGTGAAACTAGTTGAGGGAGATGGGTTATCTGGGTTTTCTTTACATCTTTGTCACAGGCTCTGTATGGCATTAAGTATGTAAAATAGATCATTTCTTATTTAACATTTCACCATGGTACATTGGGAACTGTTAGCTACTCAGGTCTGTAAAATCATTTGGAGTTTTTCACGGAAAACTCAAGATTTTAAGGAACACATTTTAAAAGCCAGTTTTAGAATCAAATGCTCAAATTCCACTTCATTATAATGTGCCCAGAGAAATTACATTCATTTTTGTCAGCAGGGGGACAGTATCAAGGACAGGATTAAAAAAATTCATAGAGACTTGATTTTAGCTAGTGGACTTCTGCTTCTCCTTCCTATACACTAATGCAAGGAGAATGAAAATAAAGTTCTTGCAACCTTTGGAAATTTCCCATATGAAGGAAAGTCAAAAATGGCATAGAATAGGGCATATTTAATAACTTAAATGTATTATAGGCTGTATTCTGAGTTTCTCTGCTTTCATCAGTTAAAACAAAATGTTCTGATTCCTTTCACTGCAGCTGTCATTTACTACTGCTCCACCTCTAACAGCCCCATCTCGCCCTTTTTACTGCTTTACTTCCTTTGTCATGCTATTAAACTTAATTTAATACCTTTTACTGAGGCCATATTCTGCATCAAGGGAACCCTTTACAGCAGCTTGAGATTACTCCATGCCTTTCTTCAAGTCTTTCTTTTACAATGATTTACCTCGCTGAGCAAGCAATTTACTTCACACCTCTCAGTTCAGTCCCAGCCAATTCTTGATCTGTTTTGCAGCTGCCCAGCTGACAATATGTTCCCCTAGACTTGGGGCCTCCTTTATTCATTTGCCTTGGAGGTGGAGAGGGTAAAGCATTCAGGTGCATAAAGTATTTGGTATTTGACTGCGGGTACTCGACCTCTAATGAACAAAGGGGATTCCACTGGAAAGTCTGTGACATTATGAAGCTCAGCTGGGCAGCTCCTGTCTCACCTGCTTTCGAATGGGTTCTGCTGCCCTTCTATCACCTACAGGGTCCTGACTGGTGTTTACAAAACAGAAACAGCCCTGTGTTTCACTAAACAAGAGAAGTCACTATTGTTCTCTCTTATTTTATTTTCCAGGTTGTTAAGTTTTGTTTTATTTCATTGTCAGCCAGAGGTGGCACCTGAATAAGGAAAATACTAGGTTCTGGGCTTTGAAGTGGTATCTTCAGTTTTCTGTATGACATTGACCAAATCATTGTGATGTTGGTGTTTTAAGTTGGAAACATGCCATGTGAAGTGCTGAATTCTGTGTGTTGTGAGGGTTGGTTTTGATCCATCTCTTCTCTCTTCGCAGCTCCCGATGGTCCACCTCAGGATGTCCAACTTGAACCTATATCTTCACAAAGCATAAGGGTCACCTGGAAGGTAAATACACACAGCCAAGAATATAGACTCTGACAGTACTTTGGTGCATCCAAAGAGGTTCCATTGCTAGGAGTGTTATAACAACTATGGAATAGTTATTTAATTTGGGAAAGACCTTGCAGGTACCTTTGCCAACAAATCCTATATTGGTGATTCAGACTGGTGCCTTAGATGAAGAAAGAACTTTCTGTTGGATAGTAATAGCAGCAGCTGTTTGCCTGTACTGATGGTAACAGCATTTCCTACTTCTTTTCAGTTTCAGAGATGAGAGTATGTCCTTGGAGAGGGAGTGCTCACAGAATTTCACTGTGGTTTTGGCCAAGGTTTCCCCAATCCATTGAGACTAAGGAGAGGTCTTTTCCCATTGCAATAGGCTTTGGGACAGGGTCTTACTGAAGGCACATCTGCACAGAGAGCAGTATAGTGGCTCAGTATAGGCCATGAAAATTAATGAACTAGAACAACCTATTCAAAAATATCAGCAATTTAAAATTCTGACAAGTCTTGTGACTCAGTTCATTTTTTTCTAGTTTTACCCAGTGTTTTGACAATCACAAATTGTTTTAAATGCTTTTGGTATCAAGAGGTACTTAAACCATGTTTTAAATTACTTTGTGCTATATACTGTTTGCACATTGTAGCGGACGGAATAAAGCTATCTAATTACAGTAGTGTAATCTCAATGTGAATAGCAGTTTCCAAATTGTATTGATAATTCCATATATTTAAGATTCTGAAATATGTAGTATTAAGTGCTGGACTAGGATGGTGGCATAATAGTCATTAATTTCTATAGTGATGTTAATTACTCCTGCAAATGTGGATAACATGTATTTTGCACCACTATATGGACATACAGAATGTCAGTACAGTAACAGCAAGCTGCTGATTATTAACCATATAAATAACTGTAGGATGCTTTTAAAATTATTATTATTCATACAATAAATAACCAGCACTATTCTGTGTTAGTTTTGAGTAGGTTCCTGAAAAGACAGGTTTCCTCAGTGCACAATCTCCATACAGGCAGACATATAACGACTGAGTTGTCCAACTAGTACAGAGGGACATCAGATGTAAAATTTTTTTTAGTAGTTCAATGGTAGTTTAAAATTGGTGGATTAAAACTTCTGTTTCAGTGAGACATTTCAGTACTTGGCTTCAAAAGCAGTAATCTTTATCAGACCTCATATGCACAGGTCACAAGCACTGTGCTTATTATTTGACCTCATCCACATCTTAAAATTATATCAGTGTTGGTTTTCATCACATGGTTCCAAAAGCCAAAGGCTTATGGTTATCAAGCCATAAGTGAAACACAACAATGTATTTATAAAAGACACACATGAACTCTGGATTTAAATGCAGCACACGGTCAGCAGAGCAAAGGAAGTAGCTACTGAAGCAATGCAGAGCGTACAGTGATTCTCAACAACTGAAATAAAAGCTTAATGGGATGTTTCTTTTTAAAGCACTCAAGAAGTGTGACTGCCATCAGATCTAGTAAACTATAACCTCCAAGCCTCTATGCGTGAACTTGTTTTTATGGATATGTGGGTAGGCAGATTGAAAGGCTTTGCTTCCTTTTTTAAAGTTCACTTTGGAGAATATTTTCAAGAGCAACACAAGAAGATAGGTGCTACTGGTTCACTGCTGGAGTTTATAGCTGCCATTTGCAATTCCAAAGATTTGCCATTAGATTTTATAGATGCAGATGTGTGAAGGCAGCTACAGGAAAAAAAAAATTACATACCTACATTTCAGTAATATTGTCTAAAATATGGTTCAATGTGTACTTCCAGGCCACTTCAGGTGCAACTTAGTGTCCTGATCTCTAGGTATTGTCTGGGGAGTAGAAGAATGCCAAAATAGTAGCTGGAGTTGTACTCTCAAGACCATGGTTGGAATTTGGTTTGTGAATACTTGTCAAGTACTGATCAGTATCTAGTATAACAAAACAATCACAGAAACAAGCTATGCATCGAATATATATGCCATTGCCCTGGCAAATCTCGTGAGCTGAGTGTAGAGATGCTGTTCCACAACTGGAGGGAGCTTAAGGCGTGAGCTACTTGGGATCTTGGAAATGCCTTCTTGTACCCAAGCTGCATATATCTAGAGAAGGAAAGGTGGTTCCGTGCTCCCAGAACTGTGCACCCCCAGATGAACCTGGTGCTACGCACTGTGCAGATGCTGGTGAGACATTTGGAGTTTGCTGTGGACTGCATTGCTCACCCAGTCTCCAATGAACACCCAGTCTCCTGTGAACCTTTGAGATACTTTATGATCTCATCACCGGCTGGGTGGATGGAGGGAGACCAGTGGATGTCATCTACCTTGACTTTAGCAAGGCTTTCGACACTGTCTCCCACAACATCCTGATAGAAAAGCTGAGAGAACATGGGATAGATGAGTGGACATGGCTGTCAGACCAGGCCCAGAGGGTTGTGATCAGTGGAGTAGAATCTGAATGGAGGCCTGTGACTAGCAGAGTTCCCCAGGGCTCGGTGTTTGGTCCAGTCCTGTTTAATATCTTCATTGACGACCTTGATGAGGGAATAGCATCCACCCTCAGCAAGTACAGTGATGATACAAAGCTGGGAGGGGTGGCTGACACGCAGGAACACTGCGCTGCCATCCAGCAAGTCCTGAACAGGCTGGAGAGCTGGGCAGGGAGAAACCTAATGAAATTCAACAAGAGCAAGTGTAAAGTCTTGCACCTGGGGAGGAATAACTGTCTGTATCAGTACAGGCTAGGAGATGACCTGCTGGAGAAGAGCTCTATGGAGAAGGACCTGGGGGTCCTGGTTGATGATGGGTTGGCTATGAGCCAGCAGTGTGCACTGGTGGCTAGGAGAGCCAATGGGATCCTGGGATGCATCAGGAAGAGTGTGTCCAGCAGGTCGAAGGAGGTGATCCTCCCCCACTACTCTGCCTTGGTCAGGCTCCACCCGGAGTACTGTGTCCAGTTCTGGGCTCCCTGGTATAAAAAAGACAGGGATCTCCTGGAGAGAGTCCAGAGAAGGGCTACAAAGATGATTAGGGGCCTGGAACATCTCCTGTATGAAGATAGGCTGAGTGAGCTGGGACTGTTTAGTCTGGAGAAAAGAAGACTTAGGGGGGACCTAATTAGTGTTTATAAATATCTTAGGCATGGGCTGCAGGGCGAATAGGCCAGCCCCTTTTCAGTGGTCTGTGGGGACAGGACAAGGGGCAATGGCTGTAAATTGGAGCACAGGAAGTTCCGCACCAACATGCAGAAGAACTTTTTCACAGTGAGGGTGACAGAGCCCTGGCACAGGCTACCCAGGGAGGTGGTGGAGTCTCCTTCTCTGGAGATATTAAAGAGTCGTCTGGACGCCTATCTGTGCAATATGAGCTAGGGAGCTGCTTTGGCAGGGGGGTTGGACCCGATGATCTCTCGAGGTCCCTTCCAACCCCTAGGATTCTGTGATTCTGTGACTCCCACGGGTTTAGCCTCTGTTAAATCCTTTAAAATTGAAACTTTTGATTTACAGCTAAGCAGTATCTGATGTGGTCAAGCAGCATGAGAGGCACTGTGGTAGTGAGTTGCTCCTGGCACCATGTCCTCTAGCAAAGTGCTAGGAAGGCACTGCTGGCTGTAGCCAGAGGAAGCCTATAGCCCTCTCACGCTACGAGACCCCATGAGCTGCTGTTTTGCAAACAACAGAAACTCTGGAGGTCTGCCTGTGAAAGGATGAGCAGCAAAAGGTACTACTGACACTTCACTGAAATTCTTCTGTGACACCTTTGTGCTGTCAAGCCCCTGTGTGCTCAGCTTGAAAACCCTGTGCCTTGATTTGCAGTCATTGCTTTCTCTGCTGGTAGGTTGGTTCATCTGATGGGTGCTAAATTTCTCTATGGTGATGGCCATAGTTAAAGCCTAATTGTCTTCCTTGACTTTGAAGCTCCCTTGCAGACAAAGGTGAAAACACTTAGCTGCATTCCTGAAAGGTTCCTGCTTTCCTAGCTCTACCTTTACTGGAATTTCTGGATGGCAGTTTGTAACAGCTGACTGTGAAGTCCCCCTGAGTAAGAAGTCCCAAACCAGGAGTGGACCATTGACTTCCCTTGAATTATCACAGTTCTCTCCTGGACAGAGCACTTTTAGTCCATTACTCAACAGGGTACTTTAAGATGGTCCCACAAACATGCTATAGTTAGGTCCCACGCTGAACCCTGACTTTTGTGTAGGTCCCCACAATGCAGTCCTGTGCAGAAGGCACTCATTTCATTGTGCAATAACAAGTACTTCAGAATAAAGAAATATCCCATGAGATCAGTTCTATAGTGTCAAGGAGGCAAAAAAAGGAATAAAATAAATCTAGAAATAACCGGGCCATTTTTATTGTGGAGGCATGTGGAGCTTTTGCTCCGTTTGCTATTCTGACATTATACAAAAGGGACTATGTTGTGAACCAATTTTATTTAAAGTTGCCAAACCTCATTTAGATACAGACAGTCAATAACAGAGAAAGGAGCAGAAAGTAACACATCAATTATCTTTCATCTTATAACAAGTATTATTTTTGCAGCTTGCTACAAAAATTAAGCTCCCTTTCAAGTTTCTCTTAGACTGCTTTTAGGAGATTGTAGTTCAACAAAGTTCTGTAGGTCTGTGATCTATTTAATCCTATTTCTATGTGTCCACATAGAACACTGGGTTTCTAATTTTAAATAACACTCATCACTTTTTAGTACTTTAAAATGATGCAGAGAGAATGGGAACAAAGCAGGAATTATATGGAAAAGAGCATGAAAATATTCAGTTATCTTTTCTTGTAGTACTTCACAAGGTAAACAAACCCATTAAACTTAGGCATGGAAATATTCCTTCTCCTCTTTATCCATATAAACATGCAGACAACTATAAAATGACATATGTTAAAGGTCATTGATACACTATTTTACAAATATTGGATTTTATGAGATAAGCAGTAAGATCATGGCCTGAAACTCACTTTTTCATAGTGTTCTATGACTTCTGACAAGGTTAACAGTATTTTTTCCCCATAAACACTTAGTTATGGACAAATGTTGCTTCACTGAATTTTCTGCCAATAATGTGTCTACACACAAGAAGGTATATACATCACATATGATTTATTTGTACAAAAAAATCAGTCTAAAATGAAGCATTTAGGTAGTACTAACAAAGAACTTTTGAAGTTTTTTCGAGCAGAACATTCCAATGTTTCATTCTGAAGTGACTTTGAGCTTATTTTATATTGTTATAGAAATGTTTTATAACATTATATATATATAAAGTTTCAAAGTGGAAAAAAAAGTTAAATGTTGATATTTTATTTAAAGAAAAAATCCCCTTGACCTAAAACAATTTTAAAAATGTTTCATGAAAATGGCAAAATTTGCCATTTTATTCCAATTCAAAATGAGAAAGTATATAATTGCAGAATTCCCAGTGAAGTGGCTATTCTGGCTGTAGTCCTGCTCAAAGAACTTTTTAATGCACAGTAAATGTATGATTCGGTTTTATCATCATGTTCCATCTGCTTTACAGTAAGATATATGTGCTATATGCTTCTGTAATCTATTATGTACCAGGTGAATGCTCACTTTTACTTGGTATACAGAGCATGCCTTATGATATATAGTACAATACAGCATCTTCACATGTGCTGCCTGTGGCAGTAGGCAGCGTATGCCATTCACAAAACAATGAATGTGCTTCATTATGTGGTGTATGTGTTTTATGTGTGTAGCCTGTGATTTCCATGTGCAGAGCATGTCTGTGACAGCAACTTTTGTTCAAAAGCCACCCATGGTAACTCATGGGAATGTTCCAGTTGCAGCCTTTAAGTAGGAGAGGTTGTAGGTGTTGAAATGTGCAACCATGAGAATTTTAATGTTTGAGACAAGAAATCTCCACACAGACTGTTGAGGATTTACCAGGCTGTGATGGAATCCATCACTGATGGATAGAACTGTCCCCCTGACATGATTAAACTGATGTCTCCATGCTGATATACATTTAGAAAAGAGACAGTACCTGCCGCATTGTCTGAAAGCAGCCCTCCCCGTAATAACCCTTGCTTGAGTTGTCTGCTGCATAGTCCAAACTATTTGTCCTTTAGCTGGTTTAGTCTTTTCGCCCCTTCACATCAACACTACCAATGTCTATAAAAATGTATGAGCTATGCAAAGTGTTATGGCTAGTAGCATTTCAACTAATGAAACAATTCACCCTGAAATATTTAATTATTTAAATGTGATTAAGTTATTTTCTTCTCAGATAGAATGAAACAGCTTTATCTTTTGAAGGTATCTGAATCTCAATTTAACAAAAAAACCCCAAAAACCTGACCTTAGTTTCCACTCCACAATCAGGCTTAAAACTCCTACCTTTTTCAATCATTTAAAGGTCATGGAGCCAGGGAGATGTTCAGAATAGGTAATGCACTTGCAAGCAAAGTGTTTTGATGATAAAAGACCTGCATGATTAAAGAACCTGGTTTGGTTGGGTTTTTTTTTGACAACAGAACACAGAAATATTCAAATAGGAAACAATTATACTATTAGATTCCAGAAAGATGGTTCTAATCCCTTACAAGGCACTCAAAACCTGAATCTTTTAATTTGGTCATCTACATCTGGGTGGACAGCACCACACTTGCAGAGAGCTTATCAGTACCGGAGGAATTGAAATACTACAGTGGAAATGATATCCTTGCTTCCAGTTTTGTTCCTGAAAGCAGGAGGGAGCGAAATAAAATAAAGCATCTGAAGAGATAATTCCATCAGTCAGATCCATCCAGTGATACATTTTAAAAAACAGAGAGGGTGCTGGGTTTTGCAGAGCAACAATATGTTGGCAGTGGATGAAAGGCAAACCCCACACTGATTTTATTTTCTCTAGTGAGACTTTGGTCCAGTGGGCTATAAACTGCCTGAAACAGATAGGTCCTGTGGCAGAAAAGAGTACTCTTGAGGATGTGTTCCTTCTGCAGTAGATTTAAGGGGATATAGGAACAACAGTAATTGCTGCCTCTGCCGGGTTAACTCATTGCTGATAAACTGCGTCACAAAGACCTTTTTTATAGGTCAGTGGAACGGATGAGCTCATGGGCATCTGGTGGGAATTTGAAAGAGGTTTGGAGGATTTGAAAGAGCTTTTGGATTATAAACTGTGCCTTAAAATGCTTATACTAATTATACCTCACATACTTAGAAATTCAGACAGGAACATTATCACCAACAGAAATTAGTCCAGTACTGTTTAAATGGAATTTTAATAGACATTTCTGTCAGTAACAGTGTTTTTCCTTGAGTTACCAATCCTTCTTTTACTCTAGACTAATTTTATATTGCAGAATAGAGAAATGTTACCCACTAGTCAGGGACATGGAATCTTGCACTGTGATTGGGAATTACGATATATAATTATGGTCAACCATTTTGTACACTCTATATGCTTGAATGTCAGATATTGTACACCTTGTTTTAGTAGCTATTCATATGTAAATCCTTGCTTTCCAATTCATTATTGCCTTCAGCACTCATTATCTAGTCATCTTTCCACACTACACACTAAATGAACAGAAGCACATTTCAAAGCACAGCATAAAATTTTGTTAGTGCATTTAGAATCATAGAATGGTTAAGATTGGAAGGGACCTTAAAGTTCATCAATTCCAGCCCCCCTGCCATGGGCAGGGGCACCTCTCACTAGACCACGTTGCTCAAGACCCCATCCAACCTGGCCTTGAACACTTCCAGGGAGGAGGCAGCCACCACCTCCCTGGGCAACACGTGCCAGTGTCTCAGCATTCTCATAGTGAAGAATTTCTTCCCGATATCCAATCTACATCTACACCCTTCCAATTTAAAACCATTCCCCCCTCATCCTATCACTATATGCCCTTTTAAAAAGTCCCTTCCCAGCTTCCTTATAGGTCCCCTTCAGGTACTGGAAGGCTGCTATAAGGTCTCACCTGAGCCTTCTCTTCTCCAGGCTGAAAGCTCAATAAACTTATGTGACTGCTTCAACAGATCAATAAATGCCTCACTAAAGATTCAGACAGTGAATGGTAAGGGCTTCTAGCAAAAGCACAATTAATAGTCAGTGGTAGGCCTGTAATGTAAATATACCCTTATTAACTCAACTTTGATCGATTCACCTGATAAGAGCCAAAACACTCTAAATTCAAATTATAACTCAAGAATAGCTCCTTATCAGATTTTTCTGTGTATGAACCACATAAATGTTTTTCTTTTAGCACAGGAATGCACGAATTTGAACAATCTACACCTGAAATTTATCTATCATGCCAACAAGTTACTACTTTATGTACAGGGAGTATTTTTGAATCATTGCTTAGACTTGCATTCAGGAGGAAAAACACGTTGACTGTATAAATTTTAAACATTTTTTAGGGGAAACAACTTGACTTTGGAGACATGTACTTACTGTGTAATCTTTCATTTTCTGTTTAGGCTCCAAAGAAGCACTTGCAAAATGGAATTATTCGTGGATACCAGATAGGTTATCGGGAGTACAGTGCAGGGGGCAATTTCCAGTTCAACATCATCAGTATTGATACCACTGGGGACAGTGAAGTTTATACACTGAATAACCTGAAAAAATTCACCCAGTATGGCATGGTAGTCCAGGCTTGTAACCGGGCTGGAATAGGACCTTCTTCTCAGGAAATCATCACTACTACTCTAGAGGATGGTAGGTGCTAGGCAAACAGCTATCATGGGATGTATTATTATTATTGTTGTTGTTATTGTTGTTATATTTCCTTTTACCTTGTTATATGTATTGATTGATTAGTGATTATCATAGTGGGGACAATAGAAGACCAGACTTTACAGGTGTTAGATACAGTAGACAGCTCCATGGAAAGAGAGTGGCCCATGAACCTGTACAGTTTTTATTGCAAGAGATGCAGAATCATGTGGGTAAGTAAATACAGATCTACTAATGTGATATATTCTGCTGCAAATTATATTGAATAAGACCATAGCTTTCATTAAAAAGCCTTTTGCTCTGGTGTTTACATATTTATAATTTTTATGATCTCATCATAGCTTCATAATAAACTCATCATACTTTTCAGATACTAAGAAGCACAATTCTGAAAGGTGAAGTGGTATTGTTAATTCAGTTGGCTTTCTTTTGTTTTCAAACAAATCTGTTGTGAAACTTAGAGCTTTTGTACTGCACGATGCTATGTCTTGTCAAGAGAGATGTGTGATTTTTTCAAGGATGTCCAAAGTAATGAGAGAAAAATCATTGTTATTTCAGACAAAATTCAACCTGTCTAATCCAAGGAACAATTTAGATTTTTTTTTTTTTCAAACCACATAAAAAGTACTTCTCAAACAATGAGAGGGAGTCCTCTAGTGGAAAAAGATAATGATTCCATATCCAAAAAGAGACCAAATATTTTACGGGATTATAATAGCAAATAATAATCTTAAAGAATAGTGTGGGTCATATTTTCAGCTCCTATAAATTTGCATGAGTGTCCTGAAGTCACTGGCAGCTAGGAATCTGACTTTTTACATTGGGGAACTGAATAGCACACATCAAAAATTCTTAAGAGCTACAGATTTTGGGTCATATGCTTCACGGAAGGCTGGTGTTTTTCATTTACTCTAAATGTTTCTGGGACTAGACAGATCACTGCAAGACCTCAGAATGCAATATACTCAAACATGCATATATTATAATAAGTAATATTTTTTCTTCAGAATCCAGAATGCTTACTTTTCCTGGCAACAGGGTTTTTTTGGTCATTACTAAATTTTGTGTCCCTCTCATAAAAGATGTCATAAGTTCTAAAAGGAATGCCAAATAATAATATTGCTGAATTGTGTTGACACTAAATGACCAACAGAAAATACCTTAGATTTGGTTGACTTTTTCCAATTTTTCTGAATTTCAGTGAAAATATTTTATGAACATTTTTTCCAATAGTTTTGTTATAGAAACACTTGTTTCCCCCTATGAACAATTTTAAAGGGTCGTTAGAATTGTCCAGAAATATTGAGTTTTGGCTGTAAACTTTAAAAAATATGTTAAAATTGCTTACAGAATATTCTGCATATTTCAGCACTAGGACAAATTTCTTACTCAGAAGTGGTGACAAAAAAAATGTTAAAGGACTAGTCAGCAATTGGGAAAGCAGTGCATCAAAAGTCATTCCAGGGTAATCAGCTGCACTTGCAGGAGTATGTGGATTGTAGCAAGAATAAGTTTTGCATTGCTAATAGTGTGTAACCGCTAATTCAGTAACAGGTGGTGCGATAGATAGCAATGAAGATTGAAAGGGTAGCCAAAGGATAACCATTGAGTTGTATTAATTAAATTAAAAATGGTTAATATCTTATTCCAGTGCCCAGTTGCCCTCCAGGAAATGTGCAAGCCACTGCCACATCACCAGAAACCATCTCTATCTCCTGGTCAACACTGGCGAAAGAAACCCTGAATGGGATTCTGCAAGGATTCAGGGTTATCTACTGGGCAAACCTCTTGGATGGAGGTGAGAGAAATCAGTTACCAAGGAACCAGTCACACGTGGTCTTTAGATCATTTACTCTCAGCTGTGAAGACTTCGCATTTCCTTTTCTCTTTGGTTTAAAGAAAGTTTCATCTACCTGTGAAGGACGCCATTTTTTGTAGAGCTTTAACAAGGCATTGCAAAGCTGCCTGGAGGATCCCTTGGGAAAGGCTCCTGCCGTGGCTTTGCAACACTCCACAGACCTCCCATAATACCCAAAATTACATGAGCAAAGTTTATATCTCAATTACAAAGTTCATCAGGTTTCTTTTATAAATAACAATGATATGAACCTAGAACATACCTACCCAATCCTGTATTTTATTTTAGCTTGGTTGATTATGTACTTGCTTAGCTAGTTGCTACGTGAGAGGTAATTGCTTATTTTTTGACAGGATGCATTTCCTCTCCACAGTGAAGGGCAAAAGAAGGAAATATTTTTGGAAAAGGATTGTTATTTTCATGCCAGCTTCTGCTATTGTGCTTATGTTTTGTACTCTTGGCATGATTCCAAGGGACATAGACTCCTGAGCAGAGAATGAGTGAAATGATCAAAGGAAAAACAAAATACCTTATTAATTTGTAATTTATCACATGATGACAATTTTACTTATGGTCCTTTCTTGTAAACTGTATATTAGTAGATTTGAGATGCACATACCTTTATTCCTGTTTAACCCTGCTGAATTTTCACAGCTCTAGGACAATGAGCTGATTCCCTTCTTGTGCTCTCATCTAGCAGGACTGTAGTTCAGTCTAATATGCAAATGTCTTGCAAATCCTGGCTTCTGTTAGTGTGACAAGAGGAACTTGAGCCCAGAGGCTCATTGTTACTGTTGCTAAAGCTAAAGTCAAAAATTTTTGGAAATAAACTACCAATTCCTTTTTAAATTTTAAAATAAATATTAAAATATACAGAGAGTAAAAACACATGACAGACATAAAATTAAATGTTTTCAGTAATGCCTGTAGTCTCTGGATTGTATCCTATGTGAATATTATCGTACACATCTAAGCTCCTGTGTGATGACCTCAACATGATGAAAAAAGATGATGTTCAAGCAGTGCTTAAAACTGGATTTTCTACATTTGTTCAGCTTTATTTTCTGCCCTAGATATATTTAAATCTTTTTTGCTGTATGTGTTGTACTTCTTAGCTTGCTGCAAAAAAGATTCATATGAAGTGCATCATCTTTCTGCAAGTAAATCTGGTTTTACCGTGTTTAAATCTATTGTTAGCTGGTATTACTGCCATCAAGTGCTTTGCAGCAGCACTTGCTACATATTTTAAAATGATGGGGACTTGGGGTTTTTTTGTTTTTCTTATGAGAAATGGCCTTTCTCAAAACCAGAAAATCTTTATGAATATAACTTTTCCAATTTTTGCACTAGGGTATATTTTGCAATAAACTCTTTTGTTATCTACTTTTTATGAAAAATCTCATTAATTGTAGGAATTTTAAATTCTCTTCCATGTATTAAAAACAATGGAAAACAAAAAGTTTGAAAATGAAAACTTGGTCTTCTTTGAATTGTAAGAAGTCAGGACCCAAGGAATTAATTTTAAATTGTTCTAATACATTGCTCTTTTATAATAATGAAACATTATTTCTCTGGTACACTCTTTAATCCCCAAGTTTTCCACAGTATGTACCAATAACTGGGAGAAGACTGAACTTGACTATTACTTGATTTCCTTTTTATTCTATAGAGCTAGGAGAGATAAAGAACGTCACTACTACACAGCCATCACTGGAGCTTGATGGCCTGGAAAAATACACCAACTACAGCATTCAGGTGTTGGCTTTTACACGAGCTGGAGACGGAGTGAGAAGCGAACAAATTTTCACCCGCACTAAAGAAGATGGTAAGGAGTGAAACATTTTCCATTCCCACTTCCACAAAGTGTCTGTATGTCCCAGGCTTTCAAAACAGCACAAATATTGTACAAAAACTTCCAGAGTTCTTGAGTTAGGAGCACATGGGGAGGAGTATGAACCACGGCTTTGAAAACAATCTGTTTCCAAGTCTCTGGTGAGCCAGAAGTTTGCAGATAACACTAATGAAGTTGTTTGTCCTTTTCTTCTTTTCCCCCAGATACTTCAGGATCTTATTTGAGAATTTTAAGAGGGTTTGAGTTAATTTTTCAAAGTGATTGAAAAGTGGAAAGAAAGAGAGACTATTCTGGAATTATCTTCTAGAATGTATATGCTTATAAGAAGATTTTTTTCAGTATATATAAATAAAAATTCCTCAGCTATTCTCTCAAAAGCAAAATTAAGAACAAAAATCTCCTGCCTTTGTTCATAGACCAAAACATGGAAAATTAAATTCCTTGTGCTGAAAGTTTAAGAAACTTTTAATAGCACGCAGACATACACATGAGATTTCATAATCACTTTCTCTTAACTTTAATTATGGATATCACTTCAGGTTGCCTCAGTAGGATGCCACATACTGATCTACTTCTCAAGGACTGGAATTTCAAACTCAGGGAGAGTTTGGTCCCTAACTTGTTTAATGCCTTGAAAACCCCATGAGATGTACAGATACAGCTTTAGATCCCTAAACACTTTTGAAAATCTGGATCAAGAATTTTTTGGCAGAATTGAAAATGCATACAATCCTAGCAATGAAGTTACTTGAATGTTTGATTGGTAAATTCTCCTGTGAGTTATTTTAAAGAAAATTAGTCAATGGGTTTTTCTTTATTACTTATCCAGTTTACTGGTCATTCATGAATATATTAATATATTTGTCATTTTTTTTTATTTTTAATGAGGTTCACAAAAGTGCCAAGGGAGTAGGTTCAGCAGATTAACTGATTTGATGAATGTGTGGGGTTTTTTTCCAATAAAAAAAAAAGACTTGATAAATTTTATTAATTTTTTCCATTAAAATATTAAGGGACTCATTCAAAAATTTACATACATCGTCAGGTCACTTGGCCCCAACCGTAGTTGTATCCAGGGGATGCAGTATAAATGAAAATTTTCTCTTACATCATCAAATGAGTTATTTATTCCTTGTTCTATTTTCATGTGCTTAATACTTCCTATTATTTTGATCAAAGTTGAATTAACATCAAAAAGGAAAAAAAAAAAGTTAATGCCTTGTAGCTGATAAATGTGAGGAAATATAGACATATGGCATAGTTTATTAATGTAGGTCTACTTCCTGCAGTTTCGGATCCATCATAATGCAACCTCTTTTGCTGCAAATTAGGCTGGGTACTTCCCTCTGATCTGCTGGCTAGGCAGAGCAATGGATAACTTGCTGCTTTCTAACAGCATTTTCTCTCTCAAGGGTTACTGTTTGCCCTCCTCTTTCACGGCAACACTTACACCCACCCACCCACCCCAGCTCTAGTTTTGCAGCCCATCTCTTCTTAGTTTGCTTTTCCCTAATTCTTGGTGGCTCTTTTGCTCTCTCCCTTTCTGAGATCAGACAGGCCCTGAGATTTTGAAAGCACATAGATTCTGACTGTGTTTGGTGGCTGTGCGAAAGCTCATCTCTGATCTTTTATCCTCCTGGCAGTTCAGCAATAATTCACCCCAAGGCAGCATGACTAAACTTTTCAGATGTTTCCTGATACCTCACTGGGGTTCCACTCATTAAATCTTTTGTCCAGAAAACTAAACTGAAAGGTGTTTCCAGAAAAATGAAATTATTTCTTGTTTTGCTTCAACTTCCTAACTTTTTATTAAAGGCAGGAAAGGTTTAGAATGGAATACATAAAGGCCTGCAGCTAAACATAAGCCAAACCCAGAATCCTGGGTCTAAACATCCTTAAGGCTGTGGAAGTTAAACGGGAAAAGGGCATTCATGTTGCCATATGATACGTATATAACAGATGCCCCATTCCTCAGAAAGAAAACCCAGGTATTTCTTCTGTAATTTTCCAAGGATAATCCTGTAGAGGATTATTCAGTAGGACTAATTTCAGTGCACCAAAAAGACCCTGGCCTAAAAGTAGTTTGAACATTCTGTCAGCATGTGATATACAAATAATCACAGTCTTAACAGAGCTGAGATCTGGAAACCTTGTATCTCTGCTTCCAGACATCCTCTGGCTAAAATCATGACATAAGATATTCCACTCTCCTCTAATAAAATATGTATATCTGAGGTATTTCGGCTGCCAGGCCCTCCACATTCTTATAACTACGAGAACAAATCACACCATAATTATTTTTTAGGAGAAACTTTTCTTTGTAAAAATCAAGGGTGCAGCATGTTCCACTGCTGCTGTTGAAAGGCAGATCGTGGCCTCCTGTGACTTCTCTGTTGGTGTTCAGCTAGAGACATCAGGCCAAAATTTCCTAGCAGGCTTGAAATCTCCCATGTAGCAAAATAAGAGTAACCCAGGGAGTTGGCGCTTAGATTCTTTCAATGTTTGATACTGTTTTTAGACACCAGAGGTCAGACATTGCTGCTGATCAGCTTAGGAAATGGGAACAGCTCTAGCAAATAACAGGAAAAGAGCTTTCCTTTCAATGAGATCATTTTTATGGGCTTTGCCTAGCTTTTTTCCCCGTTAGCCCCCAGAATAAAGAAACTGTTTCTCTTGCAGTTTCTTCTGGCAGAAAAATAAGTCAAGCAGAAATACCTAATTTTTTAAGGACTCATTGAGGTTTTGTCCCATGCCCTGCTTTTTTCTGAGTGTGTGGCAGAGGTTGTTTCTAGGGTTTTTGCAATGCAGTATGCATGTTTGTATGTCATATCAGTTTCTTTTGAGAAAATGCATTCTTATGCTGTTAGTGCATCACAGAAAACTCTGCTCGGTGCAGCAGCACTGTCCTTCCAGCTCTCCTCTGCCACTGAGGTCAGCGTTCAGAGCAAAGGGGGAGCTGCAGCAATGGAGCAGGTGCAGGGTGGAAGGAGGAATAACACTAAAACCCTTTGCCAGCCTCATTGTAGGACTGCCCGAATCCAGAGTGATTTTCCTCCTCTCCTCACTCTCTCTGGACAGCAAGATTCCTGGTGATTGGCATGAGAGAGACAAATGTACAGATACTACCTGACAAAGCTTTATATTTGTTCTAAAATGAATAAGTGTAAATCAAATCTAGTGCACTTTCAGTACTCTTTGGAGCAGAGCTCTGGTTGGGCTCACTTAGCTGCTGAGGATGGCTGTGCAGTTCATCACCTGGGCACTGTGATGGAAACTTGCCTTAATGACCCCTTAATACATTTTTTTATTTTCTATTGTGACAGATCTATGATCTTACCTGTTTGACAAACACAAATAGGTACAGAATAATAATTTTCCCCTTGTGAAACTGGTAGGATTTGATAGAAGTGTCATGATTAATATGAGGACAGTTCAGAATGAATGAGGGGTGGGCAGCACATGTGATTGTATTTTGGCTAGCATCATGGGATATCTACATGAATATGACAGCAGTCAGCAGTTTGTTTTGTTTTTCATAAATATAACAGTCAATAAGATAGTCTTGTGCAGAGCAGAATTAAAAATCTGTATAGGAGCAGGGTTTAGTTTCCTGATGTATCAGTGATATTGCTCTTAAATGCACCACACTCTGGGCATTTGCCTCCCTGCTGTTCAGTACTGTGAAGAAAAATTGTGATAATATTTCTGCTTATGAAAAGGGGAATGAGAAAGTTCCTGGAGCTCCACCCCGTTATCCAGCACACCTAAATGCTGTTTCCTGGACTAGTTGTATCAGTATAATTGCCTTCTCTGCATTAGCATTTCCCTTGCACTGTCAAGAATACAAAGTGTTCCCCTCCACATGAAAGCAGTGTGCTATTTCTGTGTCTTTCAAAGCCTTGCTAGCTGGAGAATGAGGCCATCTTTGATCTTAAATTTGCCAAATCTGCTCCCTGGAAGGTTGCAAAGTTGGCTAGAAGCAGTCCTCAGCTTCTCTGCACAGCCCTAGTTGTCCTCCGGTTTCTTACCATCCTTTTAGCCCCAGTGACGATGGAAAAAAGAAACTATGGTATTATGCACATTTAGTTTATCTTTGCTGGTATCTGTGGGAATCAGTGTGCTAACTGACAGTCTCTGTAGAATTCAGTAAGGCAGCCCAGGTCTCCTGATACTGCTGTCTCATAATGACTGAAGCCTGTAAGGCCATGGAATGCAAAGGCCATGAGAGAAAATAGCTTCGACTAGCATAGTAAGACTGGGGTCTTTCCACTCCAAGATAAGGCAGGCATCACATTCCCCCACAACAACTTCTTCACATACTCAAGGAAACCATGTTTAGTAACAAATGTTTCATTTAATGCTGAGCTAATGCATAATAACCTTGTTTAGGTCCAGGGGATGAGTTTGAGCAATGACTTTACCCTCTGGACAGAGGATAGTGGAGGCCTGTAAGGCATCAGATGACAGTCTGTAGAATTCTTGCTAAGGAAATGTAAACACTTCCCCACATGCTGTCATTTCCACATGCACAACCCAGCAAACAAAGACAAAAAGAGGAGTAATAAATCAACATTCAGAATAATTTTGGCACCACTGCAAAAATTGTTGCCTGATTCCAACCCCTCCACAAAAAGGCAGAGGGCGTTTTGGATTAGAAATACATCAGAAATTTTGCTATATGACTTACTGACTTTCTTTTTTAACCCTTTTATCTCCTGTTCTGTATACCAACCAAATACAGCAGTCCAATGACAAGTAATATTTTCCACATTATGTCCACTGACTGGAAAATGCTAGATGAATTTTGAGTTAATCCCTCAGCAGTTGACAGCCATGACCAATTACTGTCAGAAACTGTCCCTATAGATCACACCCTAATTTAACAATAAATTACTTTAACCTCATACATCTATTTGCAGTGATTTCCAGAAAACATTACTAACCATAAAGGAATCCTCCCGTGGGTTAAGTAATTACCCTGGAGAGCTAGCTTTCACTCTTCAGCAGCAGGAGCAAATAGCATTTCTAATGAGCTGGGTATAAATAACAGGTTGAACGCTGTCAAGCATCAATATTTACTTTGCATTGGGTAGAACTGCTAACTGAATTAGCCCCTTTGCAGTGAGGGGCTGGGTTTGCATGCAATTATAATCATGACATTCTCACTTGATGCCTCATTAGCTTCCTTGACACACTATAAATAGAAAATGCATATTCAGAAATGTTGCGCTGAGTGGTGCCTCTCTGTCAGTTTTCCTACATCACCCAGTAGAACCTGTATAGATAGAAAATTGAAGTTCTTATAGGTCCTTTGCAACCTGAAGTAGCTAGCCGCAAAGCTAAGCAAATTTAGAACCAAGGCTGTCTGCCTCCTCTTTACAGGGCACATCTACTTCCTTAAACGAAGTAGAACCAAGATTAAAGATCTATCTACAAACATCAGCTTGCTGGACAAGGGGTTTTCCATCTGTATTGCACAATAACTGTTTTCTGTGAAAGGAAAGCAAGCTGATCAAGCATTGCAATGGTGGCTTTATTGGAATGTGGTTATTTAGCTTGAAATTAGACAAAAATATTAGATCGTTCAAGAACTAAAAGTCCCTCCCTTTTTTTTTAATTTGTCTTTAATGTTGGGGGGGTTTGACCTGATGATCTCTTGAAGTCCCTTCCAACCCCTACAATTCTGTGATTAATACCATATGTAGTAATTCCCAGAACAACATATCTATTTTAATATTTTTGCACAAATATTCCCCATATACAATATTAAAATTTGTTTCAAATTGTTTATTTTTATGTCTATACAAGTATTTTAAAATAATTTCCTCCTGTTTACAAAAAAAGTGTGTGGGTTTTTTTCAGGAAACTTTAAAACAATTTGTTCTTATGTTAATTGTAGCCCTTGCTGTTTTGCTTAAGTACCAGCTTGTGTTTGAAAAATAACACATGCTCACAAAATGACAATCTTTCTCAAAATGCAAGAAGGCAAAGAGATACAGTTAAGATTATGTACTATGATTTTAGCATTTCCTGACGGATGTTTTTTCCATGTGGTTTTAGAGAGGAGGGTTTTTTTTCTCTTTTTCTGTGATGATTTGAAATAGCTTATCTAGATAGCTGCTGTAATTAAAGAAATGGATATGTGTTCACATACTGCAGTTCCAGGCAGAGGTCTGGGCAAGGCTGGAGGAAAGGAGACTGTGTGGCCACACATCTGCTCACACATCACACCACTAGCTAGACCTGAGTCACATCAGGCAATGCTAAATGCAAGGGACTATGGCTCGTTTACCCTCCACTTCATTAAATTCACAACTCTACTGTGTGTCTCCATTAAACTGTTCACATGCATGTTATTTATACAATGAATAATCATTTGACGTGGATTATGTCTTCAAAATTGACCATTTACAGTGATAATATGGGGGGGGGGGAATCAATATTCACTAGCCATAGACAGCATACTTTCATGCATTCAGGCAAGAGGTGGTACTTCACAAAAGTTTAACCATCAGAGGCAGCTGCTGCCTCAAGACCCTCTGCAGCAGAGCCTCTCCCCTCTTAGGGATGGGAGCACAGCCCTCCAAACCCTCTCTTCTGGCATGAGGAGCACAGAGGTTGCTTCCTAACACTGGGTGTCTGCCTTGGTACACAGGAGCACAGTTACCAAAGTGTCACACTCCACTCTTCTTTCTTGCTCCTCAGTTACATTAGAAGAGTTGAGTGCCTGCCTTGTGCCACCTTAACACATCTTCTTTTTCCAGTTCCAGGTCCTCCCGCTGGTGTTAAAGCAGCTGCGGCCTCGGCCTCCATCGTCTTCGTGTCCT
The DNA here is from genome assembly GCA_013400835.1 of Zapornia atra. Classification (NCBI taxonomy): domain Eukaryota; kingdom Metazoa; phylum Chordata; class Aves; order Gruiformes; family Rallidae; genus Zapornia; species Zapornia atra. Next base: position 359,235 of record VZTU01006407.1, on the reverse strand, counting down.
GGCTCCCTCCCCTCAAGTTGAACGGCATCATTCGGAAGTACACTGTCTTCTGCTCACACCCCTACCCCACAGTAAGTCCCACAGGGCCACCACGGAAGCACAGCACTGACTCAGGCTGAAATTGTATCTGTGGGTGCTCTGTGCTCGACGGTTTCCTTTCCTGCCATTTGGTCTTTCCCCTAAGCAAGGGTGAAGGGGGATCCTAGGGCTACTTGAGAGTTCTTTTGGTTTTTTCCCATCTATAAAACTTTGGCACTACTGAAAACTTATTTCAGAGTGATGATTCACAACTCATACCAAAACTCACAATTAAATCAGAGTATCTTGTAGGGCATGGGGTGTTTTTTTTAGGATTTGCTCAGTGACTTTTTTACAGGACTACCTGCAAGTAATATGCAGCCCTGTGGTAGCTGGAGGCATGGTTTATATACCCAGCTGCTGAGTCTGACTTCTGTTTTCATCTAAGTTCCTAACATCATGACTTGGGTATTCATGTTTGAAGGAGCATCATAAGTTAAGAACAAATATATTTGCTTGTGAATAAACTTATTTATGCCTGGAGTATCTGCCCACTCTAGGTCAACATGCCATTACTTGCTGAGAAAGTGACAAGCGACAAACAGAATTGAATATCAGGTGTCTTTCTCTCCAAGGCACTAAGGAATCCAGACATCTTTAAACAGAAGGGCCAATTGCTCTTTGTTAATAACTATGCATATTTATTTTAATATGCAGTAGGAAAGTACTTATTTAGTTTTCAACCAAGGTTTTGTTTCAGTTTTAAGCAAGACTTCCCATCAAAGGTAGCATTGCAAGTCGCAAAATGTAGTCTTAGTTTAATAGACAAGGAAACAGTGTTCTACAAGTAGGAAGAGATTGACAGGGAAATTTCCAAAAGTGCCTCAGGCCTGTTTTCAAAGCTGGCTAAGAGAGAGGAAGGCCTGAGGGTAAGTCTGAATGGGACCCTTTGGGCAGACATAGCCCCACCCAAACCTCTCTTCCAGCAAGTGAACAAATTCTGCAGGTACTCAAGGGGCATCATGCAGATATCCATTGATGGCTATGCTTGAACAGATACATCCTAGTATAAGCAGGGTTTAGTCAAGTCCAAAGCTAAGGGTTGTCGATCTTCATTTATGTTTGGTGGGTGCTAGGTCCCCACCAAAGCTGGTCTATTGTTCCCCTCCTCAGCTGGACAGAGAAGAGAAGATTTAATGAAAGCCTCATGGGCTGGGATAAGGACAGGGATAGATCATTTACCAATTACCATCATGGGCAAAACAGACTCAGCTTGGGAAAATTAATTTATTTCCAATCAAATCAGAGTAGAATAATGAGAAATAAACACAAATCTTAAAAAGATCTTTCCCCCACCTCTTCCTTCTTCCCAGACGTAACCTTACCCCCAAATTCTCTACCTCCTCCCCACTGCCAGTGCAGGGGGACCACAGGGAAATGGAGCTTGCAGTCAGTTCATCACATGCTGACTTTGCTGCTCCTTCCTCCTCAGCAGAAGGACTCCTCACACTCTTCCCCTGCTCAAGCGTGGGGTCTATCTCATGGGGGACAGTCCTCTGTAAACTTCTACAACGTGAGTCCTTGCCACAGGGCTTCAGCTCTTCACCAACTGTTCCAGTGTGGGTCCCTTCCACAGGCTGCAGACCTTCAGGACCAGTGTGGGTTTCTCACAGAGCCATAGGTCCTGCCAGGAGCTTGCTTCACCATGGCCTTCCCATGGGGTCACAGTCTCCTTCAGGTATAGCCATCTATACTGGTGTGGGGTTATCCAGGGTCTACAGATGAATATCTGCTCCCCATCATCCTCCATGGGCTGCAGGGGGACAGCGTGCCTCA
>VZTU01006407.1:345231-356868 GCA_013400835.1 Zapornia atra | reverse complement strand
GCCTCGGCCTCCATCGTCTTCGTGTCCTGGCTCCCTCCCCTCAAGTTGAACGGCATCATTCGGAAGTACACTGTCTTCTGCTCACACCCCTACCCCACAGTAAGTCCCACAGGGCCACCACGGAAGCACAGCACTGACTCAGGCTGAAATTGTATCTGTGGGTGCTCTGTGCTCGACGGTTTCCTTTCCTGCCATTTGGTCTTTCCCCTAAGCAAGGGTGAAGGGGGATCCTAGGGCTACTTGAGAGTTCTTTTGGTTTTTTCCCATCTATAAAACTTTGGCACTACTGAAAACTTATTTCAGAGTGATGATTCACAACTCATACCAAAACTCACAATTAAATCAGAGTATCTTGTAGGGCATGGGGTGTTTTTTTTAGGATTTGCTCAGTGACTTTTTTACAGGACTACCTGCAAGTAATATGCAGCCCTGTGGTAGCTGGAGGCATGGTTTATATACCCAGCTGCTGAGTCTGACTTCTGTTTTCATCTAAGTTCCTAACATCATGACTTGGGTATTCATGTTTGAAGGAGCATCATAAGTTAAGAACAAATATATTTGCTTGTGAATAAACTTATTTATGCCTGGAGTATCTGCCCACTCTAGGTCAACATGCCATTACTTGCTGAGAAAGTGACAAGCGACAAACAGAATTGAATATCAGGTGTCTTTCTCTCCAAGGCACTAAGGAATCCAGACATCTTTAAACAGAAGGGCCAATTGCTCTTTGTTAATAACTATGCATATTTATTTTAATATGCAGTAGGAAAGTACTTATTTAGTTTTCAACCAAGGTTTTGTTTCAGTTTTAAGCAAGACTTCCCATCAAAGGTAGCATTGCAAGTCGCAAAATGTAGTCTTAGTTTAATAGACAAGGAAACAGTGTTCTACAAGTAGGAAGAGATTGACAGGGAAATTTCCAAAAGTGCCTCAGGCCTGTTTTCAAAGCTGGCTAAGAGAGAGGAAGGCCTGAGGGTAAGTCTGAATGGGACCCTTTGGGCAGACATAGCCCCACCCAAACCTCTCTTCCAGCAAGTGAACAAATTCTGCAGGTACTCAAGGGGCATCATGCAGATATCCATTGATGGCTATGCTTGAACAGATACATCCTAGTATAAGCAGGGTTTAGTCAAGTCCAAAGCTAAGGGTTGTCGATCTTCATTTATGTTTGGTGGGTGCTAGGTCCCCACCAAAGCTGGTCTATTGTTCCCCTCCTCAGCTGGACAGAGAAGAGAAGATTTAATGAAAGCCTCATGGGCTGGGATAAGGACAGGGATAGATCATTTACCAATTACCATCATGGGCAAAACAGACTCAGCTTGGGAAAATTAATTTATTTCCAATCAAATCAGAGTAGAATAATGAGAAATAAACACAAATCTTAAAAAGATCTTTCCCCCACCTCTTCCTTCTTCCCAGACGTAACCTTACCCCCAAATTCTCTACCTCCTCCCCACTGCCAGTGCAGGGGGACCACAGGGAAATGGAGCTTGCAGTCAGTTCATCACATGATGACTTTGCTGCTCCTTCCTCCTCAGCAGAAGGACTCCTCACACTCTTCCCCTGCTCAAGCGTGGGGTCTATCTCATGGGGGACAGTCCTCTGTAAACTTCTACAACGTGAGTCCTTGCCACAGGGCTTCAGCTCTTCACCAACTGTTCCAGTGTGGGTCCCTTCCACAGGCTGCAGACCTTCAGGACCAGTGTGGGTTTCTCACAGAGCCATAGGTCCTGCCAGGAGCTTGCTTCACCATGGCCTTCCCATGGGGTCACAGTCTCCTTCAGGTATAGCCATCTATACTGGTGTGGGGTTATCCAGGGTCTACAGATGAATATCTGCTCCCCATCATCCTCCATGGGCTGCAGGGGGACAGCGTGCCTCATCATGGTCTTCACTAAGGGCAGCAGGGGAATCTGCTCTGACTCCTGGAGCATGTCCATCCCCCCCACCCCATTCTCTGATCTTGATGTCTTTAGAGTTGTTCCTCTCACATTTTCTCACTCCTCTCTCTGGCTACATTTGCTGCTGGGGTTTCTTTTTTGTCCCTCAACTATTATCCCAGATGTCCTACCACTGCTGCTGATTGGCTCAGTCTTGTCCAGCAGAAGGTCTGTCTTGGAGTTAGCTGGCATTGGTTCTATTCAACATTGGGAAAACTTCTAGTAGCTCCTTACAGAAGCCACCCCTGTAGCACCTCTGCTACAAAAACCTTGCCATGCAAACCAAACACAATGTTTTGGGACTACTAACTCCTAACTCCATTAATTTAATAATTGTAGCCACGCAAAACGAACTATCTATCTTGAGCATACCATGTAAATGCCAACTAGGCAGAGATTTTTCCCTCACGGTTCATACGCTTCACTGGCACACAGTGGGTTAAAGAGGCTGGAGCTTACAGCACTGGATCTTGCTGTTAGGGCTTCGGTTGGAGGGGACCAAGCACTTCTCCGGGGGGTTGGAGAGAACACCAGGTGGTGCTGCCGGCTTTTCTAGTCACCAAGCTGCAGTATTGCTTCCTGAGGCTTTGCTAGCAACAATTTTTTGTATGTTTAAATCACCAGGAAAATAGACATCCTCGGCTATTTCCCCCACCCCCCCTCTAGTATGCAGTTCTCTCATATACGAAATTATTATTTTAAGCCTGCTTATCGTATAGTTAGCTTTAGGAGTGCCCAAGTGATGCATAATAACAAGAGGAGTTACTCTTTTTGCTGGTCCTGGCCTATACTGAATCTTACTGCTATACTTTTGTGGTGTTCGTTAATGGCATGACATGAGGGTATCACTGTATACTTCAGCCTAAAGTAGAGGCACTTGGAGGCATTTGTGTTTTCTATAAATGTGTTTGTGTATAGTTATCCTGTTGTTGTTACCTGTGTGCATGAAGGGGCTATGTGTTTATGCAGATAAATATGTATGTACATACACATACGTGTAGATATGTATGTACAATACGTGTCTATGTGGACAGTCCCTGTATGGCTTCTCGCTAGGGCTTAGCAGGTCAGCGTGAGTTGTGGCTCACAGAGCAGGTCTGCCTGCATTAGCCCTGCATGGTGAGTGAGGCAGTGGTCAATTTCCAGAAGCCGGGTTGGACAACTTTGAACAAGTGCAAGAGCTCAGGAAACATTTAATATAGGATGCACTCCCCCAGCTTCATTTCTAACAAGGTGCTTTGTTGGCTTTTATCCTTAAAAGTACTGCGAAATAAAAAGTTATTTTATTCAGGGCTAGCTCTGCAGTGCCAGAAGCCTGTTGCCAGGGTGCTTAAATGTTAACACCCCTGTGCAGGTATGGTCTGTACTTCACAAGGAAGTCCTTGTATGAGTTCGTTGTTGGCAGAGATAAGTAGCTGACAGAGAAAGTGGTCTTAGATTAGAATGGTGAGGGGAATAAATAGAAGACCTGTGTCTTTATCAGCTCTTTTGCCATCCTAAATTGTAGGCATAGAGCCATAAAAAATTCGTGAACTACTTCCTTCAGTCAAAGCCCTGGTTGCAAAACAGCTTCACTAAAAGCCCGCCATTTAAGCAGAAAGGCAAACACTATATTTTAAGCATTGGTGAGAAGAAAAAGAAAAGGACAGTGTCAAAGGAAAACTTTCTGGGAAGGCTATATTCTTTGCAGATTGCATTTGGCAAGCAGTATGTGTGTGCTGAGAACAAATTGATACAGTACACTTCAGACATTTGGGCTAACAAGGCAGTTCTTTGCACAAGAACACTGATGTGGTGTTTAAGGCACCCACAGGAAAACAAATTAACTCTGCTGTGCATATTTTTACTATGAAGCACAACCCTCATATGACTCGACCTCAGATGAAGATTTGCTACCTCTTGCACAGTTCAGTTTACTAAGCAAGGGCAGAAGCTGTTAAAACTTCTTCTGTCCCTCTACAGAAGGATGCAGACATTTCCCTTTTAAATATTCTAAGGACAGTATTTGCCTGCAATGTTTCGAGTCACAAATATGATTAATGTGTGAAAAATAAAAACAATTCTCCACTGCAATCTGTCCTCTAGCGAAGATCCAATGTCATACTGTTTAATTGTTGTGCCTAGAGTATTGCATAGGCATTATTAGGCAGAACTTTCTCTTCTTTTTCTGCAAAAATAGGAAAAAATACAAAAATATGACTTAACATGTCCTTCATTCTTCAAATCAAGACAAAAAAATCCACCTAAAATTTAAGAGGAAATAATTGTCCTCTATGCTAACTCATAGCCCACATTCCCACAGTTCTTGACCCCACTTCCTCCCACATCCATGTCCAACTCCTTGTAGGAGAAGGCTTCTCAAGACCACTTGTAATGGTCCCATGTTGGCCACCTTCCTTCTCAGGGTGCTTATTCCCAGCATACCAGCATGAAACTCATCACGCTCATTCTGCCCAGGCCTCAGGGAAGCAACAGGCAGTGCTATCAGCTGTAGCACGGGCTGTCATCCCATCCTGTCACTCTAGGTTTTCACAGTGGTGCCATAGACATTGCACATGGTTTGAATCCTAGCAAAGAACCTAAGGTGGTTTGGCTTCTACCTGGCTGTGGGGGAAACTGCTCTAGGTGGCTGCTTCAGCATCTGCTGCCTTGAGTTGTAGATGTGTATTGCCAGGGCTTTTAAGGAAGCAAGAGAACATGAGATTTAGGTGATTTCTTAAAAAAACACCACCAACCTCGTATTGAATTCAGGTCAGTACACTGCATTAGGATGAATCAATGCGATTAGGTTAAATAAAATTTAGGTGGCAGAAAACGCCTGGAAAAGTTCACCTCCATCGAAAACACAAAGCATGGAATGGCTAACCAGCCTGGGAAACTGTAACCTCAGAACAGATTAAAAAAGCAACAGAGAGAAAAAGTGGGGGAACAAAGGTTAAGAAGCAGGATTTCCTGATTCAAGAAGAGCTGAGAAAGCATTAGAACTGATGGGGAAAGCAGAAAGTTTAAGAGCTGAAGACATGTAGACCAACTATATAATTAGTGTGTAAACAAGCAGTATGGCATCACTCAATCACAAATACACATATTAAAATCTGTTTTGCTTTGTTCATTAGAAAAATGCAGTCATTATTGTTGTTGCTGCTTTTAGGGTTTTGTTGGTGTGATCTGTTAGTCAGTCGCTCACTAATAGAAGCAAACTTATTAAACAGGCTTATCCTGCTGTTTCCAGCAAATCAGGTCATTAAATTGTGCATCAGTGTTCTGCTTTCTCCATGGGATGCCCGGAGATTAATAGGAAGGAGTCATGTATGTAGAACTGCACTATAAAAGGAAAATAAATGGAGTCCGCTCTCCTTTGCAGCGAGTTTCCTTTTCAGTACATTGTCAGTTGGTTCTTGTCTTCATTCCACTCATATTAAGATGTGGAATAAGATGACCTCTCTATTGCTCTCTGATTTCCTGATAGTGAAAACTAAAAGCAGACTTGTTTGGGCAACTGCACATAGAAATTGTTCAGACATTAAAGACATACAATACTGCCAATGGCCTAAAATGTTGTAGGAGTTTTATTGGAGCCTTTCCCCCGTCTAACTTAGGAAACATCTTGGTGGAAATCTAATTTGTTTCTTTTTCTCCAGAGTTGCGTTATAGTTCTGCCAGTGTTTGGTTTCAGTTGTTGTATACATATTTTGGCCAACTGGATTTCAATTTTTAAACTTCCATAGAATAACAGAATTTAGGTTAGAAGGTTCCCCTGGAGGTCAGTTAGTCTAACCCCCTTCTCAAAGCAAGTTTAATCACATAAGGTTGTTCAGGGACGCATCTAGTGAAGTCTTGGACACTTCCATGAATGGAGATCTAGGCCCCCTCTCTGGGCCCCAGTTCCAATATTCAACCACGATTTATTGTTTTCCCACAGTTGATAAGAATTTCCAATGTCAAAACTTTACCCGTCCTGTAGCTTCAAAAGAGCTTGGTTCATCTTCTCAGTGTCATCTGATAAAGCATATGTAGACGGCAGTAAAGTCTCTCCTGAACTTTCTCTTCTTAAGGCTGAGAGACATGGTTGACTAATCCTGTCTTTTTACATGTGTTATGCTCCAGTCTCCTGACCATCCCCTGACAGTCCCATCCTATACTTGCTCCAGTATGTCCATGGTGGCTTGGGTTTTTTTGTACCAAAGAGCCCAAGACTGGGCAGAGTACTTAGACACAGTCTTACAACTACAGAGTAGAGGGAAAAGTTCACCTCTGTGGACCTGCTGGCTACACTCTTATGATTGCAGAGTTATTTCTATCAGACCTGATTTTCTGCAGAGCTGCCTCTTGGTAATGCGCTGAGGCAGTACTAGTGCATGGGGTTATTCTATCCTGGATGCAGAACTTTTTATTTGCTCTTTTTGAACTTCATGAGACTCTGGCCACACCATTTCTCCATCCTGTCTAGATACCCCTGAACACCCCCACTCTCTATTACCCCCAATTTCAGGCAATTCACAAACATGCACTCTTGTTCTGTCTCTCAGGTTATTAATGAAGACATTAAGCAGTATTGGTCCCAGAAAATTATCCCCAAGGGATACTACTAATTACTGGCTTGTATTTGAACTTTACACCACTGATCAAAAATTTGAGCCCAGCAATCCAGATAATTTTCCATCCATTCAGCCTGTGTTTCACTAATCTGGTGATAATGAGACTATGAAAAGCTTGGTCAAAGGTTTTGCTAAAGCTGAGTTAAACAACTTCCACTGCCCTCCTTTTGTCACAGTGCTACTCACCTTGTCATTGGTCAAGCATGATTTACCTTTGATAGATCCATGTCAACCATTCCTCTGTCTTCTGCATGTGTTTAAAGATGCCATCTAGTAGGATGTGCTCAATAACCATCTCAAATTATTGAGCCTATGTTGGCCAGCCTGTAGTTACCTACATCATCCACCTTGCCCTTCTTGAAAATTAGTGTGGCATTTGCCTTTTTGCAGTGATCAGAAGCTTCCCCTGATACCCGTCACCTTTCAAATACAGCTAGGAGTAGCCACACAATGGCATCAGCCACCTCCTTCAGCACCCTCAGATGCATCTTATCCGGTACCATGGGCTTCTGTATGTTTAATTAAGTGATCCTTAAGTGCTCACTAATTCAATCTCCCTCTACTGTGAGTACAGCTTCATTCCCAAAGAGTCTTCAAGAATGTTCAGGGACCTGGAAGCCTGAGGGCAAATCTTGTCAGTGGAAGGTGCACTCAATCCCATTGTGTTGTCAACAATGTTAAACAGCACTGGTTCCAATACCAACACTACTCATCACTGGTCTCCACACATCCCAGATCTTAAAGTTTGCCAAATAAAAAGCTCCCAAGACAATAGGTCAAGCTCATAGAATAACAGAATCATTGAGGTTGGAAAAGACCTCCAAGATCATCTAGTCCAACCATCCCACTACTACTCACATTACTCACTAACCATGTCCCTAAGTACCTCATCCAACCTTTCCTTAAACAGTCTGAGGGATGGTGACTCTACCACCTACCTGGCAAGGAGTGGCACTCTTTCTGATAAGACATTTCTCCTAGCTTCCTGAACTTCCTCTGGCGCAACTTGCAGCCATCCCCTCTTGTCCTATCGCTAGTTATCTGCGAGACGAGGCAGAAGAAGCCGGCTGCTGTTTGCTCTGTTGGGCCTGCACAGAGCTTCTAGCAGCTTCTTGTAGAAGCCACACATGTAGCCCTCTCCTACTCCCTCCACCCCCCACCTTCTACACCAGAACTCAGCCATGGAAAACTACAACATTGGCCCAAAACTGAACACAGTATTCAAGGCGCAACCTCACCCCAGCTGAGTACAGGGAGATGATGACCTCTCACAGTCCTACTGGCTACAAGTTAGCAGATCAGTGCCTCCATCCCATTCATGAAGAAGTCTCCAGTAATTATCAAATACATTTTAATTTTTGCACACACACTCATAATCCTTTTATGGGTCTTGTTCATCCTCACCAGTGCCCAGAGCATTATACACATTCTGAATTTACAGATTTGCAAGTGGAGCAAGTCTTTTTCCTGTTGTCAGAAGTCACAACTTTCAGCCTTCTAATATCTTGATCACTGCCTTCCACTACCTGTTTGAGCAAGTTCTCCTGCTGTCCTTCCTTCTTTGTGTTGTGTGACTCTCGTTCTCATCCCCACATGCAGTCTTGAGCAGAGTTGCTGGGCACCTGCTCTGATAACTGGTATGGCAAACGGCTATACCAGTCAGCAGCACACTGGCTTTCTCCACTCCCCAGCAGCTCCCTTCCTGCAAGACCATGAGCCCACTCAAGCTTTCCCCATCCAAGCGCTCATTAGTTAGCTTGTGAACACTGTTATTGCCACACATTTCTGCTGCCCACACCACCCCCACAGCAAAAGGGAGCGTAGCACAGACATCTGCCACTCTGCAGGGACACTTTCACTGATGCAGCATGTTCCTGTCTAAGCAAAGGTGACTGCTTTCCCCACAGTTTATGGTGTTGTCCATTTTGCAAAGATTTATGTATCTATTTAGTTCTATGTGTGTGCAGTGTATGATTTCTCCATCAGAAAACCTGCATTACTCAAGCTGTAGTCATTACTGCTTGCTTCTGAAATGCTGTCTGTGCTCCATGAAGTTATAGCTGAGTTCTTTTGGGCATGACATTCGATAAACACGTTGTTAATACCAAACCAAACCTACAACTGTTCAGCACATTACAAGCAGGGCTGTGATTCTCAAATGGGAATTCCCTTGCCTTTGATTAAATGTTTCATATCCATCGTAGTTTTCTGAGTGCTCAGCAGTCATATCTCTGTCAGACTTTTCAAGTTCTTTCTGTTGTACACCAAATTCCTTACTGTACAGTATGAAGTGAGTTTCCATGGAGAAGACTACAGTGGTACCTCTGTGGAGGTGCTCCCCAAAGCACCAGAGCCAAAATTGTGCTTAATTCCATAGAAAAACTCTATTTAATGAAGAGTGCAGATTGCATTTCACTCTCCATGATGAGTATCCATGCTGGAAAATATTACAAGAAGCTTGCAACACATGCAGGTACAAATTTAAAAAGCTACTTTTCTGATAAGAAAAAATAACTTATTCTCTAGCCTTGAATCCTGGCAAGAGTTTTGAAATATTAGTTGATCAAATTGTTGCTAGCTGTGGGTTTCTGGTAAGAGTTATGATTTCTCCCTTAAACCCACATTGACAGAGGTCTCAAATTATGAGAAGCCAGAGGACTAGAAAGAAGGAGAAGAAATTCCAAAGCAACATATTGAACCAGATAAATCGAGTGAGAATGTTCCCACATAGGTCCCAGATGATGCTGTCATGATAAGAGTATTAGCTGGATTAGCCAGATGTTGAACTAGAACACATAGCAGACCCCAATGCTGAAATAGGAGTTAGGCCCAGGTACCTAGAGGCGACCTGTTTCTGAAATAATCTTTGAAAACTAATTCTACAATTCTGGACTTCTCCAAAGAATTTAGAAAGATACAAATACTGAAAGCCCAGAAAAGATTCATCTTGGCCTGGAAATACTTCTGAGAAACAGTTGGCTTTGGAGGATGGGAGAGATGAACAGATGTGAAGCAGTGATGGAGAAAAGGGAAAAGATATTTGGCTAAAACCCAAGTCACTTTACTTGAAAACATAATTGATACTGGAAACTCACCAACATCTGGGACTCTTTGGGCAGATGGGTTACTCATCTTTCTGGTATACTTATTTTTCTGTGAGAAACATACTATTGAGCTAGTTAGGATTCTATATTTATTTCATATCTTTGCTTTTGGTTTGAACCCATGAATAAAAAGAAATTGCATGGTTTAGCCTGCTGTAAAATTAAACAAGTGTATGGAATCTGTACAAGACACCGTTCCCTTGTACATTCTATCTGCTCAGTCCTGTGACAGAACAACCAGCAGCAGCAGCAGTAGTGACTAGACTATTCATCTATTTATCACACCTCTGTGCAGCTTTTTCTGTCCATCTGTAGAGCAGCATACTGAGGGAAAAAGTATAGTCAGGTTATCCAGCCATGGTGTATCACAGGGGATTTTTTTCTGTTCAGTAGAAAAAGTTGCACCAATCAGACTCTTTCTCCAGGTTTCCTTCCTCTCTTCCACAAGTGGATAACCACAACCTTCCAACTCCATCCACACAGTTTTCAAAAGGTCCCAGTGAAAACAGGCCAAATATCTTGTTTTCTTATGAAGAAATATTTGAGATACATTTCCCAATACAAAGACATGCAGAATCTTCCACAAAGCACAAGGCCAGTGCAAGGTCCTGTACATGGGTCAGAGCAATTCCAAGCACAACTACAGGCTGGGTGGGGAATGGAATGAGAGCAGCCCTGAGGAGAAGGACTTGGAGATGCTGTTTGACAACAAGTTCAACATGAGCCAGCATCCCATAAAGCTAAACGTGTCCTGGGGTGCACCAAAAGAAGCATGACCAGCAGACTGAGGTAGGTCAAGATTCTGCTCCTCTACTCTGCTATGGTGAGACTCTGCCTGGGATACTGCGTACAGCTCTGGGGTACAAGAAAGATATTGAGCTGCTGGAGCAAGTCCAGGGAAGGGCCACAAATATGATCACAGGGCTGGAGCACCTCTCCTGTGAAGACAGACTGAGAGAGTTGGGCTTGTCCAGCCTGGAGAAGAAAAGGCTCCGGCGAAACCTCATCAGCCTTCCAGTACCCAAAGGGGCCTACAGGAAAGCTGGAGGAGGACTCTTTTATCAGGGAGTGTAGTGACAGGACAAGGGATAATGTGTTTAAACTGAGAGAGGGTAGATTTAGACTAGGTATTAGGAAAAATTAGTCTCGTGGAGAGTGTCCCTGCTCATGGCAGGGGGTTGGAACTAGATGATCTTTGAGGCCCTTTCCAACCCAAACTATACTGTGATTCTTTTAGATAGATAGATACACACACAGCGTTATATTACCTATATCTTTAAAGAACCAGAATTAGCTGACATAAATTCCCAGCATCCAGTTTTTTCCACACAATTCTTTAAGGCCAGCACAAGTCTTGTCTTGATTTTCCATGAGATGTGCCCAAATTTTAGCTCAACATGAGATGGCCTTGCATCATATTCTCTGACCCTCACTTCCTCTCCAGTTTTACAGACTTGAATGAAAGGCATGAGTGGATGGAGGGAGGGCAGTGGATGTCATCTACCTTGACTTCAGCAGGGCGTTTGATACTGTCTCCCATGACATCCTTATAGCAAAGCTGAGAAAGCATGGGATAGATGAGTGGACAGTGAGGTGGGTTGAGAATTGGCTGTCGGAACGAGCCCAGAGGGTTGTGATTCGAGGAGCAGAATCTGACTGGAGGCCTGTGACTAGCGGTGTTCCCCAGGGCTCAGTGTTGGGTCCAGTCCTGTTTAATATCTTCATTGATGACCTTGATGAGGGAATAGCATCCACCCTCAGCAAGTACGCCGATGATACAAAGCTGGGAGGAGTGGCTGACACGCAGGAACACTGCGCTGCCATCCAGAGAGACCTGGACAGGCTGGAGAGCTGGGCAGTTAGAAACCGGTTGAAGTTCAACAAAAACAAGTGTAAAGTCTTGCACCTGGGAATGAACAACCATTTGTATCAGTACAGGCTGGGGGATGACCTACTGGAGAAGAGCTCAGTGGAGAAGGACCTGGGGGTCCTGGT
>VZTU01006407.1:334891-345203 GCA_013400835.1 Zapornia atra | reverse complement strand
ACAGGGATCTCCTGGAGAGAGTCCAAAGAAGGGCTACGAAGATGATTAGGGGCCTGGAGCATCTCCCCTATGAGGATAGGCTGAGTAAGTTGGGACTCTTCAGCCTTGAGAAGAGAAGACTAAGGGGGGACCTAATTAAAGTCTATAATTATCTTAAGCAGGGGATGCAGGGGGAATCAGCCAGCCCCTTTTCGGTGGTCTGTGGGGACAGGACAAGGGGCAACGGCTGCAAGCTGGAGCACAGGAAGTTCCGCACCAACATGCGGAAGAACCTTTTCACAGTGAGGGTGACAGAGCCCTGGGACAGGCTGCCCAGGGAGGTTGTGGAGTCTCCTTCTCTGGAGATATTCAAGACCCGTCTGGTCGCCTATCTGAGTGATATGTCCTAGGGAGCCTGCTTTGGCAGGGGGGGTGGACCCGATGATCTCTTGAAGTCCCTTCCAACCCCTACGATTCTATGTTTCTATGAAAAATAGAGCAAAAGCATTTATAGACCAGAACTGATTTGTTGTTACACACTGTAGACTTCAATGACTCAAAAGGTGCTTAAAATCTTAAAAGATGGGGGAGTGAACTGGCAGAAGTTGGCTAAGTAGATAAAGTTACTGTTGAGTGAAAGCTTATTTAGAGTCAGCAGAATATGCAAGGCTGAATTTTAAATATATTTTTACTGATTTGTGTACTACAAGCAGTATTTATCACCGTGTCTATACAGTACTCTTTATACTATTCAGATATTTATGTTTATTAATTCTTGTTCTTAATATTTAAATAGAATATAAGTGGGGGATTATTAAAAATTATTTTGAATATTATTTTAAATATATGGGGGTTATATATCACATGTACTGTTATCAGTTTTTACATAGTTATTATTGCTTTGTTACCAGATCTCAGATATAGCAAATTAATTCCTTTAATTGCTTTGTCACCTTTACATTTCTACCTCTCTTATTTTTGTCATGGAGCAAATCTCAAGAGACATGTGACAGAGTATAAATTAATTCTGATGATGTACTGGTTTTAACCCTATCCCAGCCAAAAAGCAGAGTATATGAGGTCAAAAAATTTGTGAGTTGACTGAAATGCTCTGAAGAAACCTGGTGATTTCTTGGGACCGCCAAAGGAGGCATCAGAACTCCTGGTAGCCCAGGGGCCAGTCTCCCAAGCTTCCTATGACACCACATTCTGCTTCCTTCATCATGAGCCCCTAGGAGGCTGATGCACTCTCAGTTGCTGCAAAGGGGCAAGCAGGTAGTGTACCTCAGTGGCTCCCAAGCAGTAGACTCCTTGACTTCATGGACTACCTCAAAGTCCAGACAGAGGGCTGTCTTCTAAGCATAATTTCTGGAAATGGGTTTGTAAGATTTTCCTGCAGGTGGGGATGTAGGAAGCCTGCTTCCCTGTTTCCAAAATTTCCATTTTGCACTTTCTAACATTTCAGTTCTGCATTTAAGGAAAAAAACAACCAAACAAAACAAACAACAAAACAAAACCCCAAATATTTTATATGGAAGATGACTTCTGTTTTGTGCACAGCTTCTGTTTACAATGGTTATCTTCAGTAAAAAAACAGCTGTCAGGTTTCAAACTATGAGTTAAAATAGCAAGACCTGAGCAGAAACCATTATATGATCAATGTGGTATCCAGACTTTTACTGAAAACTGTGGCCTGGGATTGGTGGTTGTTTGCAGCTCTGATAGTCTGTCCATTTGTGAAATGAAGCAAGGCAAAAGCCACCAGTCCTGGAGAAAAGTACTAATGCATTATCACTGGTAGATTTTCACATCTTTAGGGAGTTCACCAAGAGGGCACATTAGTGGTCTATCTACTCTGTTCTGGGATTCAGAACTTGAAGTTCATTCTTTATAAATACAGTGATGTACTGATTTCATATTAACCCTCTTTGCTTCCAGGTAGAAGACAACTTATCATAGCACCCATTACTGGATAATATGTCAGTTCAAGAAACTCTAAAACTTTTCTAGAAGCAATGACACTCTGAGGTAGAGCAGGATAGACAATTCTGTGATGGTGGTATGCAAAAAGATAGATATGTCTGTGTCTTTATGCTACAGAACTAGAAACTTTCTTTAATTACTGATGAAATTCGGTGCTCATTGTAGGCCTCGTCTGTACTGCTGATCAAACAAGGGTCAAGGAACAGCACCTGGCCCCAAAAGTGTGTGAGATTGACTGACATCTGTCTACACCGTTTAGCACTAGCCCCTCTAAAGCAGATTTGTTTGGAAGAGAGCGACTTAAAGTACTACAAAATTGAGCTAGAGGTCAAGTTAAAAAGCAGTGTGGTTCATGAGGGTAGAGTACTCAACATACTCCCTGTCTCTCACCCATTTAGCAATGGTGCCAAGCCCAGAGGATGCATGTCCATTTAGAGAAACCTAGTGTCAAGCACAGTTTCACTGAGACAGTTCAGACTAGATATAAAGCTGATTGCTGTTCCATAGGAGACTATGAAACCAGTGGTTTGTTGTTGTGGGCAGGAGAGAGCAGCATAGGTATGTCTCTTGAGTCCACTTTTATTCAGCGGTTCCATTAGTGACTTGGATAATGAAATAGCAAAAGTACCTTTTAAATTTGCAGGAGATACAAGGCTGGGAGGAACTGCAAGTACACTGGAGACAGACCTAGAATTCAGAGAGATCTTGATGAACTGGGAAATTAGTCTGGAAAAAGTTAAATAAAGTTAAATAAAATGGTGCAAGAAAATGGTTAACAGGAATAGCCAACTACAAAAATACCGAGTCATCTAGCAATTGGCTAGATTCTTCAGAAGAGGATTTTGAGGTTATTGTGCATCCCAAGATAAACATTAGCTACCTTTAAAATACTGTTATGAAAAGCCAATTGCCATACCCTGAAATTTTTGAATACGGGTTTGGAAACTGTATTTAAGGAGAGTATGGATGAACATTAGAGCATCTGAAGGGTAACAGCAGAGATTACCAGAGAAACTGTTAGAGAAAACGTGATTTCTGGGAAGTATTGAAAGCATCAGTTATTAAGTTGTAAAAAGATAAGGGTACTGGTGGGGAAGTGAATGATAAAACTGCATTTCATAGTGCAAAGATGAAGGTAATAATCTATGTTCCTAATAGACTGGAAAAGAAGATATGGGCTTAAACTACAGCATGAAACTCAAGCTAGATTTCAAGAAAGCTTTCTAATAGTAAGATTATTTAAGCAATGGAATAGATCTTGAAGCCTAGGGAGTTGCAAACCCTCCTTTTATTCTAAGTCTTCAAAATCAGGTTGGACAAACATCTGTCTGAAATGGTGCAGATATAGCTGAACCTTATTTAAAGAATGAGGATAGACCTGGATGGACTCTAAAGAACTTTCCAGCCCTGTTTTTAGATGATAGCAGAGAAGAGCTACAAAGATGATTAAGGGCCTGGAGCATCTCCCCTATGAGGAAAGGCTGGGTGAGCTGGGACTGTTCAGCCTGGAGAAAAGAAGACTAAGGGGGGACGTTATTAATGTCTATAAATATCTTAAGTATGGGATGCAGGGGGAATTGGCCAGCCCCTTTTCAGTGGTCTGTGGGGACAGGACAAGGGGCAATGGCTGGAAATTGGAGCACACGAAGTTCCGCACCAACATGCGGAAGAACTTTTTCACAGTGAGGGTGACAGAGCCCTGGGACAGGCTGCCCAGGGACGTTGTGGAGTCTCCTTCTCTGGAGATATTCAAAACCCATCTGGGCACCTATCTGTGCAATAGAAGCTAAGGAGACTGCTTTGGCAGGGGGGTTGGACCCGATGATCTCTTGAAGTCCCTTCCAACCCCTATGATTCTATGATTCTATTGTATGGCCATATTTTATCCCTAAATTGATTGTGAAGACACACATGCCACTCTAGGTAGTCTATGTATATTTTGTTTTCAATGTTAGGCAGCCAACTCATATAAATACAACACAAACCTTAGGTGTTTCTTGCTTTTCACTCTTGTCCTTAAAGTCTCCCTATGGATTCCTCAGTTCACCTCCAATTCTTCAGTTCACCTCACAATTTGCAGAGAATGAAGAGATAGAGAATTTTAGTGCACCTATTTTACATCAGAGTCTGTAGATGAGTTGTAGTCAAGGTACAGGATCGCTTTGACTGAATAATCTTCCAATGTTAAAAAACACAACAAACAAACAGATAAACAAACAAACGGCCTGGAGGCTCAGAGCTTGTGCACATTGCCTGTCTAATTGCTATCTAAAGCAGTCAGAAATGCCAGGAGATGGCATACTGTTTCAAAGCGTACAAAGCAATGTACCAGTAGAACTGAAGCTGCATCAGAGGAAAATGATGCTCCCTGCAGTGACTGTTCCTAAGCATCTCTTGTTGCCTGGTTTGGGAAGTAGATTGACTGCATCCTGATAAAGGACTTTGATTTAATGTTATTCTTCACAGCCCTGGCTGGCTTTTTAGAAACTCGTCTCTGTGTGTTTCTTTGTGACGTAAAGACAGAAGAAAAATTAATCCATTATCTATGAGCTGAATAAAAAAAAACCAAACAGGGAAAAAAAAAAACCAAAAAAAACCCTTGCCCAAGCATGTTGCTGCTTTTGGGATAAAACAGCTGTATATGTTTCATAGTGGCACGCACAAAGACCAATATGTGACAAGGTGACATTCTTTTAAAATATTTCTTATTTTAATTGTTTAATATTCCCTTTGCTGACAAAGCTTCCTTTTTTCTTCTTGTGTAATCAAAGTCTCTGGCATGTTAGTCTAATTGAAATGACAGGCAAAAGTTAAAAGTAAAATCAATTGCTTGTCACTGGAGCATTCCCAAGTATTTGAAAGGGAATGTTAGGAATGAAGAAACAGAAAGTGTATGTTAACCAGTTAAAAACCAAAATCTTTTGCTATAACAGTTTAAGAGAATAAGAATAATTAATTTAGTGAAAATACATTTAACGGATTAAATTAATAAATCAGTTTTAAAAAAATTCAATTTATATTTGGAATACCTACAGCTGCAAAAGTGGTTCTCTGAGAGCAAAAGAAAGGAATTGAATATAGGTGGTTTTAATTGCAGCAGTTAATTCTGTGATTATTCCATCTTTGGAGCTCCAGGGAGAGAGAGCTCCCCTGTTTTGAGAAAATTCTAGCTGGCCACATTGCAACCAGAGGAATTTTTGAGGGGTGTTTGTTTTTCAGTTTTGTCTTTGATTTCAGCCCCTCAGAGCAGGCATGCTTAGTGCCAGTGCTGTAGCTCCAAGGTCGAAGCTTTCCTTTCCTTTTCTGCTTAGCTGCTCACCTTATCCTAAACATAAAAACTCGAACCAGATTGCTCCAAGCTGTGTTTAGCAATTGTGTGCAGAGTGTTTGTTTGACTATCCCAGCCTCTGTCATTGCAGAGGGGACCAGAGCAGTGAGGCATTTAAGCAGGAGATCTGCAATATTAGGAGTGGCTTCCAAAGGCAGCCATATGTGCCTTTCCCAAGTGATGGGAGTTAGGGAAAAAACAGTGTAAATTTAACCAGACTGATACTTGCTGGAATTTAAAGTTTGGCATTAAGGAAGCCTGTAATAGTTAGCTTTTCCTGAATGCTGTGTCCACCTTCCCATGCTAATACGCGGTTTAGAAGTAGCTTGTGCTAGACAGCTGCATTAATGAGTGGAGCCTAAGTGTCAGAGACAGCCTGGTGTGTTTGACTTTCAAATTAACCCTAGGAAATGCTGCCTCATGAATATTAAAATTTGGCCTCCTGTGCCATGATCAATACATTAATTTTTATATATGACCTCACATAGATTCATCCTGTCAAGCCATGGGCATTTGTCCAATATTCTTGTGTAAATGTCAAGAAAGATGGTTCTCAAAACCTGCTGTAATATTTTCCATAATAATGGAAGTGTCTGCCTGCACTGACCTCTTCTTATCAGAAGTGGAAGCCCAGACAAACACTTGCTACAATGGGACAAACTGACTTGGCATTTTGACAGGAGCAATGAGATTGACTAGAAAGTATGGCAAGGTCTCTGTTTGGGCTTGTGTTGAGCCTACAATACTGTTAACTGGGGCAAACCTGTCCCCAGGAAAAGTTAGTGTCTGTGGAGGAAGCAGGATGTATTCTTGCAGAAGCAAATAGAGACACACATTCATGGAAAAAACAGAGACTTAACAAGCACACCAAGTTCAGATGGGGTCAGCATAGGTATCTATAGGTATCTATACCTGGACTAGTTATACGGACATATCTATAGTTGGTGGTGAAACACATGTATGTCAAGGACGTGATTCATCCCACTATGACGTGTCTCAACTAGACCAGAAGAACCTTGCCTTAGCAGTTACCTTTTCTTTGCATGGTCTCTGAAGGGAGTCAAGGTGACTGGCATAGATTACAGATATCTTCACTCTAGATTTCAAAAGTGACATGATATGAACTCCCCTCTTCCCCTGGCTATAGGAGATGCCAGCTCAAGAATAGAGAAATGCAGTGACCCATTCAATAGCTGAACCTGGCTACAGGCTCACACTGGAGAGGTGTTTAATGATACTTCAGAAACATCCCTTATTTATTTGGAATTCACTTTGAAGGACTGTATATTCCAGTGCTTTCAGGTCAGCCTACCTTTTGAAATGCTAATCAGATGAAGTTGGCCTTTACAACCAGCAGGTATTTGTATATCAAAGGAAGTCCTTGCACACTTTCTGCCAGCCTGAATCTAGTTTAGATTACACTGATGCATTATTTTTAATGCTGATTCCTGGTAAATTCTTCTTTTCTGTGTCGTTAAGGTTCTAATTATTTTTAGCCTAGTGTTAGTTAGCCATTACCATGATGAGTATCACACAGGGAAGTGAGTCTTTATTATTCATTGCAATGGCTCATTACCCCGCTATTTTTACGTACAACAATCACAGTGCCTGTGTCAGAAATAAAACTGGCTATGCTGAGCAGTGTAAAACTGTTCAGGGCTGATGAGGTTTCCTGTCCCCTCCGTCAAGGAGTCAAGCACCTTGTGGAGGGTGTGCTGAGGTGCACAAAGCCCACGTTCACCGGAGGAATGCATATATTCTTCCGCACCTTTCCTTGCACAGGTCACGTCAAGCAGGCTGCAGAACATCTCACTGCAAGTACTGCTTAGCAGCCGGTCGGCTTCACCGCAGCCCACGGCCAAGGCACTTGAGTGACAGTGCAAGAGTAGCCTGAACTGGCATTTCTTCCAGCACTTGTCCTTCCCTGCTAATGTGGCTAAATAGCTGAGATGACCTTCTGCTGGGAATCTTTGAATGGAAGTAATTTTGTCATTAAATAAACCCAGACTCGGGGGAAGTTTGAGCAACCTATTACAGAATACAGTTTAATTTCTCGATTCACTACATAACTGAAGGAATAAGCCACCAAAACCATGAATAAAGAAAACTGGACAATGGTTCTAGGTGATCGAAGATTTCTCTTGAGTAGTAAACTCCAGATTTCAGAGCACATACAGGACAGAATCCTCTGTCGGGAAAATTTTGTATAAAACAGAATTGTTTTGTCAGAATTATTGATTGCAAAAATTTGCCAAATATGTTCACTTACGTTGTTTATCTAACCATGTAAAAACAAACAGACACATAAAATTCCTAATCTGAATGTAAAAAAATAAATTGTAAACAAAATATAGGCTCAAATTCGCTGACTATAAATTGATTACAACAGGTTACGGCGTCTGCTCTGTTTATTGCCATCTGCCATCTGTTTGGAGCAGTTGATACTCATTCACAGTACTTTGAAGTAACAAGCTTTATAGCACTCAGTTTAACAGACTTTCTCCAAATGCTGTTTATTTTAGTCTGGAAACATTTGTCTCTCCAACCACAGGTAATCAGTGAGTTTGAAGCGTCTCCCGACTCATTCTCCTACAGAATTCCCAATCTCAGCCGGAATCGCCACTACAGCGTCTGGGTGGTAGCAGTGACTGCTGCAGGAAGAGGCAACAGCAGTGAGATTATCACTGTGGAACCACTAGCTAAAGGTAAAGTGACAGTGCTTTTTAAGGCAATCCAGAACATTACAATGCTAATTACTGTTATAATAGGCACGTGGCTTCTTTATGTCTCATTGCTTACTGAGAGTGGGATTTGTCAAGAGTAACTTCAGTTCTCTCCAAAAGTTAGGTGACAACTCCCAACTAATTGCCCAAGCTTTTGCTGTAGTCAGCAGAGAGAGAATGACGTGCTTCTCTAGGGGGTAATTCATCCCACCTACTTTAGAAGGAAATAAAATGCTTTTTGGAGCAATTTTTATCTTCTTTTGTTGGGTACAGAGGGTTTGCAGATGATCCCCCTCCCCTCCTGTATGCTTCTCTCTTTATTTTTTTCTTGCCATACAAGATAACTTCTTTATCATTCTCCTCCTTACTAATATCTCTTGTGTACTCCACAAGGACTCCACTTCTGTATAAAATGGTCTGATTAACATATCTAAACTCTGAACAATTGTTCTCAACTTGCATTAGCTTTGAAGTTTGCTGCTTCTATTTCAGATATGAAGAAGGGATAATGTGACTCAAATCCTACATACTTTTTCCCAGCTTTATTGGTTGTTCTATTAAAAGATATTGCTTGAGCCCGTGAATACTGCCTTACCTGTAGTGTGAGATGTGATGCTTTAAACACTGTAACACCTTAGCTTGAAAATAAAGACCTAAAATTTTAGACAGCAAGGTGAGACGAATCTCATCAGTACTCAGTCTCTACATGAGGTTTTCAGACAGATGTGTGGGGTTTTTCCCCACTCAAATCAGTAAGACCACAGCATGGGCCAATATGAACAGTGTATTGCACAGGTCCCTAAAGCAGCAAAGGTAGATGCATTTATTTGACTCGACAGTCAGCCTGCTGATTCTTCAGCCATGTAGCTAATGATATAGTAAGGTAAAGTGTCTAGGGCTTTATGATAACAGATACTTCCCCAAAAAAGCTTTACAGAACTTCAAATGCCACCAACGTGAATGCTCTTTTTCCAGGGAAGAGCATATACTATTACCATAGGGAAGCTTGCTGGTCCTACCCATCTAGGTAGTAGATAAACCAGTTTGACGATGGTAGATTAACTATCAGACCTATTGTCATGGACAGCAGTGAGGATGTTTGGAGGGTATTATTTCAGCACACAACATAGCTTCCTAATACATTGAAGTTGCAATAAGGGTTCCTCAGGCTTGCCATGGGAGGTTTTTCCTTGTGCCTCTCTAGGCACATCTCACCATATCATGATAAGGATATAGTTCAACATTATTGTTATCCACTACTGTGGATCAGGGTGGAAGATTTAACAGTGTAAATGTAGGGATGGTCTAGCAAGTTAAAGAGTCCTATGTTGGAATAAGCAAGAAAAAACTTCCATACTATTTTTTACATATTCTTATTCTGTTGATTGAGAGCCACCTTTACTTTCTGCTCCTTTCTGGCATTTTTTGTACAGTCCTACAGAACTTCTCCTTTAGTAGCTACACAGTGCTAGAGGAGTCACCTGAAGGACGTCTGAAAGGCTTTGAAATGTCTGTAGGATGTGAAAAGCCTGGAGCTTTTCCATTGTGGAATTTCTTGTAGGATAACTGCATACTGCATTTTGAACATGAGCGAGGCCAAAGTTCAGATCTTAAAAGGTAAGAGGAGAGTAGAGGATATCTGTAAAGGAAGACCATGAAAAACACCTCAGGGAAACAGGGCAAAGGTTACAGTACAGTCCTTTTAGGCCTGCTGTTACCTGTGAGTAAAGACTTTGTGGTAATAGAAACAAAAAAAACCCATAAATGTTGATGCTTGAGTAAGAGCAAAACTAAGTAGTCAACAATTTGGTGCAGTGCTAAGAGATTGAGGACATAAGCAAACCCAGGAATGTGTCGGGACCCATGCACATAATGCACTAGAAGTTGTCTTGCTCCATCTCCTAAGCATTTAAAAAAGTGGGAAGTGTTCAGACAAGATGAAGGCAGAACCATGCAACGTTTGCAGGTACCAAGACACATGCCCTCTCGTTATGAGGAAAGGTAATATGTGATTGCTCTTGGTTTACCAAAAAAAGAGAAGTTACAAACTGAGCCACATATACTTCAAATGAGCAAACTTAACAGCAACTGGAATTAATTCTGCTCCTCCAAAGCTTGTTTAACATGATCCATTATGACAAATAAGTGAACTTTAAAAATTAAAAGAAAAAAGGACTTTAAGAAAAAATAATTAAACTTCAATATAGAAAAGTCAGTGTGAACAGGACTTTATTTTGAAAGGTGCTAGAATGCATCCAGTCAGTGTTAGATCTAGTAGTGATACTCCAATATAAAATCT
>VZTU01006407.1:254850-334862 GCA_013400835.1 Zapornia atra | reverse complement strand
CAATATAAAATCTGCATTAAATGATGCTCATGACAAGCCTATTTTACACGCACTTAGGACTGAAAAAGTGATGAATAATCCATTTGTGGATGTTGTGATGGACACTAGGAATAGCAATAGATAGCAATTTTATAAAGTTTGGATGTAACCAAGTTAGAAATTACTGTATCATGTACAAGATTTCTTGTATGAATGCATCACTGGGCATTTTAGAGAGCTGGGAGAAAGTGTTGATCAGTAATATGGGCAGTGAATGCACAGTGAAGAAGGAAGGTCAGAGCTAATAGCCTTGAAGACCTTTCTCAACCCCAGTATGTCTGAATCAAGTAACAAACCACAGGGTTAGAAGCAGTTGTTAATAGCCTGATTTTGCCACAAGTGCCCAGTGTAAGAGCACCCTGCAAACCATTATTGTGAAGTTGTTTGCTTCCTTTTTCTCTCCACTTATTTCACAGTAACTGTCCAAGTAATGATACAATCATGACAGCTAATGAGAGTTAAGTTTGAATTGAATTATGTCAACTTAATTATAACCCCTTTAAGAACCCCTTTGAGAACAATGAGAATGTCTAAGTAGGGGTTTGATGTGAAATGGATAGTCCAATTTAAATCAAAGCTTAATTCAAGTTAACATTTCTTTCTTTAGCATCTCTGTTTCTCAGAACAGATAGTTATTCCTTGTAATTATCTGACAGAAATAAGCAAAAAACCCAACAAACAGAAAAAAATCACAGCAATGAAAATACAGTCTCCACAACCAGGCTAATTACACTTCATTGCTAATTTGAAAGTTGTGGATTTGGCCTATCAAATATATCTAAATGACAGAAAACCTTGCCTGCACCTTTTTCTCTTCTTTTCTGACCATAACTGATAGAAAATGGCATTTGCCACCAACATGGTGATAACAGATCTAGACCCACGGCCATCTAGTCCTCTGGGGAGAACTCTCTGACTTTAATGTTGAGTACCTGAGCATTGATGTTGAACAGATTTGCCTCTGTAGTCTGCATTGATTTGTGTGTTTACTGTCTTTAAACGATGTGTGGCTTTCATGATAGTGTCTACAACCTATTGGTCCACTTGTTTAATGGCTTATCATACTCGAATACAGAGGATAATCTGCTTTGAGAAAGTAAAAGAAAAAACCTCCTGACCCAGGCTATTCGCTGATGGCTCTTGTATTTGGATGAAGCTGAGCTGTCAGTTGGATAAAATGAACTGTCATAGCTCTTGTTCAGTTTCCCTATACAGTTTGCCTTCAAAATTCAGTGTTGTCCTCTAGAGATTAAAAAAAAAAAAGTGTGTTACAGCCTCTTGCAAGGAATTTCTGCCTGTTTCTCATTCTATGACAGTAAGTGTAGGTAATTGGCTTCATAATGTAAACAAACAAAACCACATTAGCATAAGAGAGTGCAGTGTTCTGTGAAGACACGTCTTTATCTTTAATTAGTGATTGGGCAATTTGCAAAAAATAGGAACAGACACTGTCCTAATCCAGTGCCATGCCATCTAAAGTAAGGCTGGTGGGTAGTCAGCAAGCATTTGGGTAGGTTCAACAACAAAGAGGTAAGCCCTGCAGCTGAATTGCCTGCATGCTGTGTAACTTTGGCTCAGAAGGGAGACAGAGGTCTGCGAGATTCAAGGTATTTTAAGGTCATGAACGCCTGTTAGCATTTCAAACCTCTTGCTTTCAGGTGAATTTCACTAGACATTTATTTTGTTTCTAGTTTTCTTTTTTTTTCTGTAGCTGTTAGTGGGCTCAGAACATTATTAGAAGATAAGCTATAAAGAAAAGTGGAGTTAAGAATTTTCATGCTGTTTTACCATCTCTTTTAAAAGCACCGAGTACATGAAAGGAATAAGAATATGCATTGAAAGCCACGGGTACTTTCACAAAAATAGCATGGTATGCTTTTGTAATGTGTGCTTCTGGGCTGTGGTCTGTGATCTTACCACTGGTTTAGGCTTGTGTGAGGTTGCTGTTACTTCCAAACATTATTGTAAAGTGGGACACACAGGATGTTGAAAACCAGGAGTTACAACATAAATGTTGTGCTTTGGAGATCTGATATCCAGCCTGCCACTTAAGGAAGAATTCACTGCTGAAATAACTCTTCCAAGTAAAGGGCTAGCAACCAAAGTTCGCCAGCAGTGGTGAGACGTCATGCTGAAATTTCAGCAGGATTCCTGCATCGCTTATGCTTTTTCCTAAAGTAACTGGCAGCAAATAGCTGGATATTTTGAGAAGCATTGGGGAGAGGTGAGAAAGCCAGGGAGAGAAGGATTAATAGTTCATTTTAAATGAGTTTTCAGGTTTCATGTTACAGAGGGAATGCACTGCAGCTTCTAGGAGCAGTCCAGATGTTTACAGATTGTACCGTTAGGCATTTTCTGGAACAAAAACTTGACACCACTGAAGACAAATGAGCCTTCTAACAGTAATTTGAACAGAGCCAGCATTTCAGACCATGTCTCTGGACAGACTGAGCATTTTTTTGTTTCATTCTAGCTTGTTAATTAGCCCATGGCTTGTGTCAGTATAGGCCCGTGTAAATCTTTTCTAGAAGACATGACCTTAGGAGCTCCACAGTGGAAAACAAGGCTTTATCATGAGACTTACTGACTTACCAGTGTCTTTGAATCATTCTGGTGTACCATCTCTTCAGGGCAGCATACGCCGCAGAACCCTCCAGCAGGGGCTAACCATCAGAGCTGCCAGAAGAGGGGAGCCATGAGCTTTAGTTATTCTCTAGCCAGGATGGGACTATCAATGTTTGGCCATTAGGAAAGTGATGTCCCATTACTTGACCTTGACTTTGTCCATTACCCTACATCTTCAAACAGCTACTTCTTGTGTTTTCAGATAAAATTTTGACCAGAGTAAAATCTCTTGGGAAGCTTAGTCTTCAACAATACTTGAAGTGAACTTAGGCAACACAGTCCAAACTGATTGTGTAATCTATGAAATCTTTTCTTCTTATGTATATCTCAGGTCCTACTGCACCCTACTCAGGCGATTTCCCTTAACTCTTTAAGGCCTGTTTTTTCATGCACAATTTTTTTCTTGAGCTGAATTGTCCCAGTTATATTTTATGCTCTCTCTCATTGTCATGTTTTTCTAATTGGTGCAAAATGAAATATTTAGCCTAAATTCTAAGGAGTGTGCATGGCTGATGTAGATCAGGATTAAAAATACAGTATTTTTGTGTATCTGTATTCAGTATGTATCCATGAAATGTAGATTTAGACGCTGAGAAGTCTATTACTATTAAAGGTCATTCTTGGGTAATAATGTACAATGGAGTTCCAATACGACCCTAGTGTTCCTGTATATTATGAACTGAAACTACAGGAGTGTTATTTTTGTCGATACATTTAGATGATATGCGAGATGACAAAAATTAAACTGATTTAAGAGATTTTTCATATTTATGGACTTTGGATACTTTTTGCTAATATGTTGATATGTGAAGATTTATTTTATTTAAGGCCACAGCTGTTGTAACAGTGATGTATCAATAATTTAGATTATGTAAAACATTTGTCTTCCAAACACTGAAACAGTAATACTTATGCTTGAATTAATGTTGATAGTATAAGTTAAAAAGAATTAGTTTCCTAAAAGCACAGCTTGAAACAGATTGGTTTGGTTTTCAACATTTAACTCTGGAGGATGCCTGTGTTTTCCTTCCAAGGGCTGTATGAACGAACACCTCATTACAGTCTTTCTTGCTGTCTCTTGCTCAGCTCCTGCCAGGATTTTGACATTTAGCGGCACAGTGACAACTCCCTGGATGAAGGACATTGTCCTCCCTTGCAAAGCTGTTGGAGACCCAGCGCCGACAGTCAAATGGATGAAGGATAGGTAACCAGTAACTAAATGTATAGCTCAAATAAAGTCTGTTTGCTTGCAGTCCTGAGGGTTGTGATGTGAGTGATCCTGAATGACTGTCAGGAAGAAGGACCATTTGCAGGGACCGTGTACAGTCCTGGCACAGTAGACGAGGAATTCAGAAATTCCTTGAACTAAAACTAATTGTCTGTGGTAGTTAGAAGGTATCAAAAGGGAGGAAAAGTTATGAAGAAGGTGGGAAAGTAAGCATTCAACACTAAAGGCTAGGAGTCTTTTCTGTTTCTCCTTCAAGCACACAGAATAATTTATTCTGAGAAAGCAAAAAGTCTGACGCATTGACTCAGGCTGTGGAGTGCAGTGTACATGTCTTGCACATACCTTTGTTTTCCAATATTCTGTTTAGATATTTAGTTTCACATTTTGACAGAGTCACTTGGAAACACACATGGACAATAATTTTCATCCTAGCACTGTACAGCAGTGATACTGCAGTATTATGAAACCATCTTGTGCATTAATACAAATAACTAAAATTTTATAAGGACAGACTGCAGTCTGAAACTACCTTTTACTCTTATTTTGGCACTTTTATGAAATAACAGATAATTAAAGAGGGAGTAAGTTCTTGTTTTCACTCAAATTTGGGCCAGGATATGTGCATTCTTTAAGCAAATGGCAGGTGCTTGCTAGGAGAAAATACTCCTTTGCTGTCTTTATTAGAGGAGGACATACCCCACTCCTTTTTACCTTCCTTCCTTCCTTCCATCCTAGTCACTTAAAAAAATATCCAATTCTGTGTAATTTTGATTGTAACTTCTTTAATGTATGCACTTTGTTTCCTGTGAGGTAGTAACGGGACACCCAGTCTAGTGACGATTGATGGGCGGAGAAGCATCTTCAGCAATGGCAGCTTTGTCATCCGTACTGTGAAAGCAGAAGACTCTGGATACTACAGCTGCGTGGCCAGTAACAACTGGGGATCAGATGAAATCATATTGAATTTGCAGGTACAAGGTAAGACAGTTGGATCTATCTCATAATAGCTATCACAAGTATTAGCTTCTGTGTGCTGGTAATCCATAGACACACCTATTTGAAGGTGTATGTAAAACATCAGTATTAATTTGTATTAATACAAGTTCATCCTTCCAAATGAATAAATAGAATATTATGCAGGTCATTCTGACTCAGCCATCACATTTTATGATATAGTAAATGGTTTTGCTTTTGGTGGATCGTTTCACACACTTGCAGATTAGTGTCTCTCTAAACTTTGGTAGGACTGACAACTTCCATTCCATTATTTTCTAGTGTTTCAGACAGAAAATATTGACTTATGCCTTATCCTCACAAATTTTACATGTCGCATTTAAATATTACAAAATTCAGAAATAGCTGAAGGACTTTTCTTCAGCTTCCATAAAGCTATCAATAGAAATTTGCCTCAGTAGGGAGACCTTGGACAAAAACTTCATGATGCAAGGGCATAATTTTACTGATGGTGACTATGAGGAAGCATTTAAAATGAAATTTCAGTAGAACTTCAAGTAGCATGTATTGCCAGCTCCTTTTTATATGCATGTTGAAATGTTGGTGTTGATATGTATATGGTGTTGATATGTATAAAAGCAATGAAAACATAGTAATACACATTAACTGTGGCATGAAACAGAGCACATGTGCTTGCATACCAAAAATTCACTACCCCGTGGATTTCCTTGCTCATGGACAGTAAAGCAGACCCTAAGAGTGCTACAGTTTGCTGCAAATTGCTTTACCACAAGAAACCAAATCCCTGAGTTGGGAAAGTGGGCCAAGCTGCAGCCAGTCTACTCTCTCAATACACAAGCTAAATTCCTAGTATGAAAACACAGAGAGATTGTCTCAACTGCAAAAGAACTCTCTCTGCAGAAACCAGTCCACTAAGCATTGAAAGAAGTGCCATAGTGTATACTAGCTTCCCTGCACTCCAACATAGCCTAAAAATGCTCTTCTGCAGTATTTGAAGTATGGCCATAACAGGAAGTAGGGAGAGAAAACACTAGGAAATAGAAACCTCCCATTTATATTTCACTAAGGATTTCAAAATTGCATATCCTTGCTGTTAGTCTGCCACAGTAGCTAAAAGCAGATCGATATTACTTCCCTGAGGGACAGAGAAAGACTGGCATTTAGCATGTGGGACCATCATCTTTTGTAGGTAAGGTGAAGCTGTGATGAAAGGCTTTATACTAACTCCCTCCCAGTGTAGAGTGTGCAGTCTCTCTCCATGGATTCAGCTGAGTCAGTCAGAATAATGGAACAAATCCATCTCACATAGGGAATTTTCCTTTAGAATATAAATGGTCTTTTTTTGTTTTCTTCAGCACTATTTAGTGAGGGCAGTTTCTCTTTGAACTTGTTGATAGCTATAAACCAGCAGCCTCCACTTCACATCAGTACTCATTATTTTGCAATGCGATGACTTGAATGTGAACTGCAGGAGGGAGCTTTTCCTGGCGTGTCACTCTGCAGGTCAAGCCACCCCTTAAACATCAGCAAAGCATGTCCTCTGGCAGTCGGTTGCTGGACATGATGGAGGGGGATATATGACTTCTGTCCAGCCTTGCTTACGGGCTAGTATCTGTCAAGCAATAACTGCAGCTGGGAAATGGCAGCTCCTGACAGCAGCTGCCACTGACACCCCCAACTCCCCTTCCTAGGCTTGCTGTGGCAGTGACCAGAGGATGTGTGACTACCCTGGTGTCTCTTCTCCCCAGCTTTCCATCCCAGTTTTGCCTAGCTTCTCATACCCCTTCCTATGATGGACACTGTCCATGCCTCTATCCTTGCTCTTGAGGAAGCAAAGCTCAATTTTGCCTATGTTTGGAATAACCTCTAGTTACACTTGTTCAGAAAATAATCCATAAGGTGAGCCAGACACAGTGCTGCTATACATGACCAGAGCAGTGCAAAGGATTTGGAACAGGAACTTCCCTTTCTTCCCCTTTCAATTTCTGAACCTAGAATTGAAGGTACAAAGCACTTGAGTGTTATTAGTGAGGTAATAGTATTTACCCCTCAGGTCTCTAATACTAATTTGACTAGGTCTTTGGAGTATCACTTATCATTCATCAGTATTTTAGCAAACACTATCCTCCATAGTCTCACTGGCTTTGTGCCATATTCTGGTTATGTCACCTGTGCAACAACGCTAGCTAAATGATTCAGGCAGAATTCATAGGTGAGCCCTCCAGACTATAACTAGGACATGATCATATTGGCAAAGTAGACACCTTTTATATGGTAGACTCATGGTAGATTTCTCAAGGTGAAGAGAATTTTGGCTACTCTGCCATTTTCTGGCCCTGAGCACTGAGCTCTGGAAAGCCAGCCACTGTACACTGGTGCAATTTGGGGTTGCTTAGGCTGAGCCTAAACTGTTCCACTTCCTTGTCCCATTTAGAGTCCCAATCCCCTTTCCCAATTTCCAGACCCAGTTCTCCCTGCCGTGGGCAACTTGTTGGGATATAGCATGGCTCCTTCTCTACCCTTTCATACTGGGTATTCCTCTGAAGGAATCTGGACACTGGTCAGAGGATGGGATTCCTGTGCTCTGTCAGGAGCTGGTCCTGGGAGCCATGAGGTTCTTATGTCCCACTGTTTAGACACATCCATGTCATTTATGGGGAGCAGCAGAACTGAAGTGTTCCCAGGTTTATCCAGCCTTTGCTGATAGACTTCTGTCTTCTTTATTGCCATAGTGAACATATGGTGAGATCTGGAAGAGGTATGGATCTGCCTCTGATCACAGATCTACCTATGCTACCTAGTTAGCACTCACAACTGCACCTGGAGAAGTTCTTGATATGCACTTTTAATATTTTTTTTACTTTCGCTATAGTAGCCTGAAAACACATGTATGAGTGGGGCATCATTTGCAAGTTGACATGTTTGCCACCACTAAAAATTCAGCTTCTCCCTAAAACAGATATGAAAAATAGTGTAAAATAATGGCTGGGTAAGTCATAGGCCATTTAGGTCTCACAGGAGAGATACCAAAAGATCAGAGAACAGCAAGGGTTAAGAACTGAAAGACAAAATTGTGTAGAAAATTAAATATAAAAAATGAGAGCTTGTCTGCTCTTGTCTTAACCAAGGATGTCAGCTAAACAGACGCTTTGACAGAAGTCATTTGCATTTTTTTGCAACTCAAAACAGTTATTTGATAAATGACTGTTAGAAGGAATTAAGATCACGTCTAATCATCTGAATCTATTTTCTATATTTAACTGTTTCCCATCTAGTTCCACCAGACCAGCCAAGACTCACTGTATCCAAAACTACATCTTCCTCTATCACTCTTTCCTGGATACCTGGAGACAATGGTGGCAGTTCGATTCGAGGTAATATAATTCAGGTTAATTGCAACTTCTTACTGAATTATCATATGTTGATAGGAATAGTATACAATTATGAATGGCAACAAAAAAGTCAACAAAGCATTCTTTATTGCTGTCAGCGCTTAATGTGCACTATTGTGGGGATAACAGCTTTCAGTAAATTGCAGTTTCTCATTCTGGTGGTTTAATCACAGATTTAATCACTTTCTTCCAGCATACCCTCAGCTGTTATGACAGTTACTCTCTTTGATTTTCCAGACATGTCATATCTACCCATTCATTTTTCAAGGTCCAGGTTCATCATCTGGCCTTTGTTGCCGATTGAAGGGTATTTAGAAATGTCTGTCCCCTTCTTTTCCCTTTGAAGCAATCATAAAAATGGTATTTAAGCAGTTGTAAGGGTAGAAAAATGTTTTGTCTGGTGTATTTTAGTCAGGGGAGAGCTGTATGACTTCGTGTGCATGGGATTTTTCTAGTTTTATTTGGTCTTTTAAATGACTTGTCATATTACCTGCAGAGTTTGTGATTTGTGTATGCTTTATCATTGCCATCTGTGCTTTTCTTCCAGGTTATATTTTGCAGTACTCGGAAGATAACAGTGAGCAGTGGGGTAGTTTTCCCATTAGCCCCAGTGAGAGGTCCTACCGCTTAGAAACACTGAAATGTGGCACCTGGTACAAGTTCACTCTGACTGCTCAGAACGGAGTGGGGCCCGGACGCATCAGCGAGATCATTGAGGCCAAAACGCTTGGAAAAGGTACCTTGATTCCCTTCCACTTTGCTCACCTAACATTGTTGCATTCTGCTGTAGATCTTGGTTTGATGAGAAGACAGTCTTGAGTATTTTAAGTCTGGAAACATTTCCAATTGTGTCTGTGCTGTGAGAGTAGAGGCTATCTCTGTGGGACTTGAAGCACTTACCGGCTAATACTCCTTCCTTATATCTCTAGTAATTTTTTTCTAAGATGAATTAAGATATATTTGGGAAGGGGATGTCTCTAATATCATAGGCTATAGCAATTCCAACTACTGCTGTGCCATAAGGAATTTGTTTCCTCTCATGTTTTAAAAATTCATGAGTTTAATTGTCTGGAGGTTAAAGGATGATGGGGAGCATACTTATGTGTAGAGGTAATGGAGCCAATGTCTCATTTCTGCTCCAAGCTAGTATTGCAGGAGCCATGCAAGTAGCACCCTTTAAACAGGATAAGTGTTATAAACAAAGGGACAGTTTGCATAAAGCTCTGCAAGGCAAAACAGCCACAATTCGTGGAATTCTTAGCTAGCATAGTAATGGGTTCCATGGTCCTGGTTGCTGAGGGTAGTTCCACATTTTTCCAATATGTGTCAAGATTATGAGTAAATTTTGCAGCATACTTTCTTAAAGAGACACTTTAGAAAGTCTTAACCCTAAGTCAACAAAGTGGAATTGTTTGCATAATTCTCTAAATATCACTTCATCTACATCTCTTCATGAGTTGCAAGAAATACTCTGATTTGGGAGCAGTTTCATAAAAAAAGATCATTTACTGCAATAGGTGCATCCACCTTTCTTTATGTTATGAATCATGCCTCTACTGTTGCAAATCTCCCAAGCATCACAGCAAGGTGGATATTTCATTTAATACTCAGTGGCATAGGGAAGACCTGGTATGCAGTAGATGTGATTGGTACGACTTGCTGAAGCTCAGGGGAGACTGCAGATTGGCTGCATATGTGCTGAGATTATCAGTCATCAGGGAGAAAGATCTGCTTACATTAAAGAAAGGGACATTTAGAGAAGTAGAAGTCGAGTGTTCTAGTTTTCTTTGCATGAACAGTAAGGATGTTCAGATAACATCCAAATGGCTCGTGAGAAAGCAGATCTCCTGACCTTTTGGGTTTCTCTGGGACTTGATATACATGCCAGGAAACTACCTGTGTTACATTTACCCACTGAATCGGGTACTGTGTCATTTAGAACAATGAGATCATTCTCATTCATGTCAGAGCTCCAGGAGCATCTCTGACCGAAGCTATTCTGAGAGCCACTTGAAAGGGTTCATAATACACAGTAGGAATCACGGGTTTCTTTTAGATTCCTGTAGAATGTAGAAAAGAGAGTATATTTTGGTGCATTTTGTCAAGGCACAGGAAAAGGAAAGACAATCATCAGATAAGTTATCCTTTATAATATAGACTAAAGAAAAGCACATTATAGATAATTTTCATCACATTAGGTGTAACTTCCAATGGGGAAAATATTGTGCTGTTGCTAAGCAAATAGCAATAATAATTTTAAGTGGTCTACAGTAATATTTAATATAAAAAACAGTTGCTTATGACCTGTCTTGTTCCCCTACTGTCATTATTTTTGTTCTATGGTGCCATTTTTACTGTCGTTGTTCCTGTATTACATAGAACTGTCAAAAAAACCCTAAATCTTTATCAACAGAAACCAATATTTGATCCCAAAGCAAGACAAGTAAACAGAAATATCATCCCTTTTCTGGATGGAAACATCTTAACTCAGAAATACAAATTGCAAAATATATACTCTTTTCAAATATATTATGTGTGATGTCAACATATTAAAGTTTTGGGGTTTTTAAATATTTTTAGTTGTATGTTTTTCAAAGTTTTAATTTTCCACAAATTAAAACATTCTTACTTTCAAATTTGTAAATACAAAAAAATTTTGTAAACACAAAATTTGTAAACACAAAAAAATTGTGTTGAATTCCACTTCAAAAGAAGACTAGAAACAAGATCAGAGCACCAGTGGACAATCTTCAAATGTTTTTGTCTTCGACATTTCTACATGGTGTTCTGAGCTCTTTTTTGTATAGCAATGAGCAGGAGCATTTACTGTTATGAAGTGTCTGCTCTAGATTTACAAGTTGAGTTATGCCAGTCCATGCAAACTGGCAAGTCAGGTCCACGCAGAGATGTATAGTGTGAGGGGTTTTTATATATAGATTTGTAAATCCATCTTTGTAAGTCTGGCACAAAGTGCCAATGAAAAAAAAAAGCATTTTAGAAAGGTTCAGGGAAAAATTGGATATATAGACATTGAATTTATGATGAAGTTACGATTGTCCTAGAAATTATTCTCTTAATTTTATACTTTTGGGAGTCCTATATCTGTACTATTTAAGCATTTCACTTAAAATATGCCATTGCTTCTAGAGCCACAATTTTCAAAGGAACAAGAACTCTTTGCTAGCATTAACACCACAAGAGTGAAGCTGAACTTGATAGGTTGGAATGACGGTGGGTGCCCCATCACCTCTTTCACCCTGGAGTACCGGCCATTTGGAACAACAGTCTGGACAACCGCCCAGCGGACATCCCTGTCCAAGTCCTACATACTGTACGACCTCCAGGAAGCAACCTGGTATGAACTGCAAATGAGAGTGTGCAACAGTGCTGGCTGTGCAGAGAAACAAGCCAAATTTGCAACACTCAATTACGATGGCAGTAAGTATGTCTTTTTATTTACATGTCTGAGATAGTTTTTACTCTAGTTTCTTATATGTCTTTTTTGGCTTGTCTTTCTTTTTGCCCCTTATAAACCCCCCTTTTGAATCTGCTAGCCATGCTGACAGAGGGGTAACAGTCTCAGAGATGTAAAATGCCTGCTGATTTCATGACCACAGGCTGTGAGGCAGAAAAGAGGAATTGTTTACTTGTCCTCACTAAGGAAGAGCTCCAGCACCAAGTCAATCACCCATGAGACATGTAACCATAGAACACTAGGTGTCATTAGTTCCAGTGGTCACAGTATCACTTGCAAGCATTTCATGCATCTCTTCCATGAAATTTTTGTCTCCCATACAATTGGTTCCTGCAGCCATTCGTGGTGGTGACTCGCCTCATTGCTATTCCATACAATGTCCTTGTGACACAGCTCAAAATCCATTATGTGACACAACAGAGCTGCTAACTAGCTTGTTGTCCATGAAAGCCTCTGGACAACATGTTCCAAGGGCATAGCAATGGCAATGTTATTATCCCTATTTACAGGCAGGGGATAGCAAAACTAACGGCCATGACAGATGGCTCTGTCATGCCCAGCAGCAGGGCACAGAGATGAAGAAATTGTTGCATCCTGCCCTTCTCTCAGGGATTACTGCCCATCCTGCAAAAGCCAGAACAAACAGGGGCAAGAGCAAGCATGCCAATTTGTCTGTCACTCCAGCTCACATCCAGGCATATTTATTGGAAGTGATGGTGGCACATGTGTGCACCTGCTGACTCTGTAGTGGGAAATGGTCGTATTTCTGGCAAAAAGGCAGTACAGATGGCTCCAGATGGAAATCTCTTGAATTGCTCTAGTGTGACTTGCCAGAGCTTTTCTGGAGATGTTCAGTGTAAAATGTTGTTGTGTTGCCAGGGTTATCCTGCTCTCTTGATGACATTTGTACTGTTAGATTAAACAACAGGACTAGTGAGCAAATTTGAACATGAACAGATAATTTCCCAGCGGCAGCACCAAACTGTTAATCATTCATAACTCCATAACTCCACATTGGCAACCTGTCTCCCTGTCACGGTTTTGTCCCACACAAACGAATGCTTTCCAGGACATTACCCGTGTACATTGCAGGGAAGAACAAGCAACAGGGACCATTCCCAGTTAGAAGCATAGGGATGAATCAGGCAGGGTTTAAATCTCTGTGTCTTACACATCCTCTAATGGTATTCCAGCCTGTACATATGAGTTGCCTTAACTTATGAGTTGCATCCTGTCATGCTTCACGCTTTTGCAAATAGCACCCCTAATTTTATTTTTTTTTTCTGTGAAAATGTTATTTTTCTAAGCTGCATCATGGTCCTCACTTATTTCAGACACTAAAAAAATTCAGAGAAAGATTTTGTCTCAGCACTTTGGAAACCAAGATCCAAGTAGTTATTATACAAGATCTGCCAGGTCTCACCACATAGACTTAAGACCTGTTTTACTAAACAGAACAGACCTTGACAGTAATATCTGTATCAAGAATTATGGGTTAATTTCTTGCTACTTTACTTAGCCTATCCTCCTTTCTTTCCGGCATTTTTCTACATGCACCATCCAACTTTCAGTGACCTTTTTTTACATCCACTATTATTGTCACATATATATGACTGAGGCAAACAGTCTTAAACCATACCTTAAAATGAGATTAGATGAAGATGCAGGCCCATAGACTGTGATATCACATATATGCTTAGAATGAACTGATTTGAAATGTTGTCAAACCCTGCTTTTTTGGTTAGGTTATGATACTTATACCTTAGTTTCACATACTGTAACCTGCACACCATTTGATTTTGTATGTTACTGTATGAAAACTTAAGAAGTGAGAAAATGAAACAAAATATTTGTAGCATTACATTTCCTGGGGCACTGCTTTACGGCACTGTTGGTTTTGTTTGTCAAGCATGCTTTGCCAAGGCTATATTGTGCCTTAGAGAGGCAGCGTGATGTCAAATACTGATCACAAGGTTGAGAAAGAAAAACATGGTTGGAAAAGCAAATTTCAGTCTGCAAGTTTTCTGAACTTGTTACATTTGATGTAGAAGTTGATTATTACTATTATTATCATCATTAATTAAAATTATGATAGTCTATTCTTACATAAGGAATTTAATAGAAGAACTGTTCCAGTGCTTCTAAAGCAAAATTTGTCCCTACAGAGTCCCAGCTCCCCATTTATTCCTTGGTAAGATGCATAGGCTTAAGGTTCAGAGTTGGAAAATAATGTCTGATTAGAAATCAACATTTTCTATCAATACTTCATGCAGAAGTTTTTGCTTTCGTAGGCAGTGAATTTTTCATTTACAGAAAGCATCCCAGTGGAAATTTTTTTCAAGCTCTCCTCTTGAGTGCCAACCCTGCCTCTAGCATTGATTCATCTTGTTCCTTCCAGCTTCTGGGGGTCACAGCCTCCCTTAGGATAAAACAGATACAAGGACAGTACATTGAAGATTAGGTACTACATGTACTAAAGTGCCACAATACAAAATGCTAAAAACACGCTTAGGAGCTGTAACAGTCTTAAGATAAAGGCATTGTCAACTTTGTAGAAATCCTTGAGTTACATGGTCTTACAGTAATTTTGTTTGGACTCCAGTAGCTGATTCTTATCTATGATAGAGTTCTTGAGAAATGTCATGGCTAAGAATCCTTTACCTTAAATCTCTTCATGGTGAATTAGGTCAAAAGGTTAACAGCATATCTATGTGTAGCTTTTTGCTTTCCATTCATAGATATTTCAGCTGTTTTCAGCTTACATATTTCATGACCTTCATGCCCCTTGTTTTTCAGAAGATTTACACTCAATACTTAGGAGTTATTTTTAGCAATGTGCAGCTGTAGTGCTGCAAAGGAACTTCCTGACTCAGAGATCAGCTAGTCAATAGCCTTGACATTAAATCAAATCAGCTTGGTAGCTGCTCTAAACTATGCTAATTGAATCTACCCACCAGGGAACTTCCTACCAAGAAAAACAGTTGCGACACAGGAAAACACTTGGTAGTCCTAAAGTCACAAGATGCAATAGGAGATGTCTGAAAGGCTGCAGCATAGGAGAAAATGAGGGCAAAGACATTCAAATTACAACCTCTATGAAGCACCAACACAGCAGGCTACAAAAGTGTGACACTGAACTGACATGGGGAAAAAAACCCACAAAAATTCCCAGTTTAGGACTTTAAGAAAAGCTTTGACCAATCTACTCCTAGACAACACCTAGAATGATGACAGATGTTGAAATGGTGATTTCTCAATGGACATGAGTCGGGGCAATCCCAAACACAGCTACAGGCTGGGCGAGAATGGACTGAGAGCAGCCTAGCCCTGAGGAGAAGGACTTGGCAGTGCTGATTGATGTAAAACTCAATATGAGCTGGCAATGCTCACTTGCAACTCATAAAGCCAACTGTGTCCTGGTCTACATCAAAACCAGTGTAACCCTAGGTCAAGATTCTGCCCTTCTGTTCTGGTGAGACCCCACCTGGAGTACTGCATCCAGCTCTGGGGTCCCAGTACAAGAAAGATATACTGAGCTGGTGGAGCGAGTCCAGAGAAGGGCCACAAAAATCATCAGAGGACTGGAGCGCCTCTCCTATGAAGACAAGCTGGAGAGCTGGGTTTCTTCAGCCTGTAGAAGGCTCCCAGGAAACCTTATTGCAGCCTTCCAGTACCTACAGGGGATCTAAAGGAAATCTAGAGAGGGACTCTTTATCAGGGAGTGTAGTGACAGGACAAAGGACAGTGGGTGTAAACTGAGAGAGAGTAAGATTGAGGACAAAATTATCTTCATTGGGAGCATGGTGAGGCACCGGCACAGGTTGCCCAGAGAAGTTGTGGCTGCCCCCTCCCTGGCAGTGTTCAAGGCCATATTGACCTGGGCTGGTGGAGGGTATCCCTGCCCATGGCAGGGAGGTTAGAACTAGATGATCTTTGAGGTCCTTTCCAACCCAAACCACTCTGTAATTCCATGATAGCAGGTTTAGGTTTTGGTAACTTCTAATACAATTGCTGAGTATCCACAAATGGATAATGTGAAACATATATAGACTTACAGTATATTTTGGGTTTTTTTGTGGTTTGGTGGTTTGCTTTTTTTTTTAATTAAGCTTATACTGCCTGTATATAACATTATGAAGTTTACCTTTCACTTGTTATGGCAAGTGATACTCACTTAAACACTCAAGGTTTAGCTGAAATTTAGGCCACTCTTAATTTGATTTACATGAAAACATTAAGGAGAGCAAGACAAAATTTTAGGTAGCACTGAAACCAACAGTCCTTAGCCAATGGTCTTTGTGAGTTTGAATCAGAGCAAAATTTGGCCCATTAGTATTCAGTAGGATTTAGGAGAATTTAGAGACAGTTATTAGTATTACATTCAGGAGCTTGAATTTCTTTCCATTTCTTCATGTAATCATTTTCCTCTGCCTTTGGAGTAGTGCAAAAACAGTATCTCAGTCAAGACAAGATGCAAAATAGCTTGCTGTGTATTTATTTGAAGAAATGAAAAATTAGAAAAAGAAGGAAAATTATGGAACAGTGGAAAAATATTCAAAATGCAATTGTAATAAAATAAATTTTCTGAAGTACCAGATAGGTTTGGATGTTTGTAGCTTTTCTGTTTATCTCCATCCCTTTAGGGAACTACTCTTCTCATTATATGCAACTCAAATAGCTCTACTGAAAAACCATGGCTTAGAAGTCAACATTTTCTCTGTGGTTATGGCGCTCACATCATACTGCATCATACCACTTGGGTTTTTTTCCCTGATACTGTGTGGTACATAATGAGATATAACTATATCGTACAATGCAGCAATTAAAATGTAAAAAAGGATGTGCTTGTGTTTCTATCTTACCTCCTAACCTTTTAGCAAGGAAGTAGCCACTTTTATGTTTCGGTAGCTGGTTGAACTTGAATAGCTTCCATCGAAAGTCACACAGTTCACAGTACTTGCATGTTTCTACCCATTTCAAACAAATCTGCATTTTATAGCCTCATTTATGGTTGCATTCAGCAGTTTAATAGTAATCAGGAAATGAGTGAGAAGCCTTCCATGACTAAACAGCCTTCCAAAGAAAGTGCTGCATTCTTCTCACGTCCCTTGGAAGTAAAGAAAAAAGAATTGAAAAGTTCAAGTATTATATATCTCCAGGAAGCCAGGTATATTCAAAATGCAAATACGTCCTAAAATGAAGAAGTGAGCTGCCTGCCGATGCCAGTAGTTTGTAGATTCATTTCCCTCTCAAAATTTGATTGTTTCTATCCAATGTTACTCTCCTGTTTTACTGATGAGTATGTCAGACACTCTTTAGCAAATTAGCATCAAGGTTGGCTATCTGAATTCCATGGCAGTACCACTGCTGTACCCCTAAGATGTGATGTGAGAATGTTTCTGTGCAAAGGATTCATCTGATGTACATAGGACAAAATTAACTTTGTCAAATATATTCCTTGCAAAGAAAAGCCCAGTACAAAGTATGAATATGTTGCAGCATAGTGAGAAGTAATATACATAGGTAATAATTCCGAGATCTCTTCCAGCTGCTTTATAATGCTTTAATGCAATTTTAAATGAATTATAATATTTGATTGTATAATGGACATGGTTTCTTTCATCGATGAATGCACCTCATCTCGATTTCTGATAATCAATGAGTCTCTGCAGTTAACTTGTGACTGGATGCGTGTGCATTGCCATTACACATGCAAATGTAGCACCTACCCTGAACAAGACAAATCCTTCTTAATGTTCTGCATGAAGCTGAAGGGTATATCATGCCGTATTCCCTGAGAACTCAATCTTTTGTCTTCATTAATAGGCATCTAATATCATGACACTGTTTCCAGGTACAATCCCTCCACTCATTAAGTCAGTTGTGCAAAGTGAGGAAGGGCTGGCAACCAACGAAGGGCTAAAGATGCTGGTGACCATTTCCTGTATCTTGGTTGGGGTCTTGCTGCTTTTTGTGATGCTGCTGATCGTGCGGAGGAGGAGGAGGGAGCAGAGACTGAAAAGGCTGCGAGGTAAGATGAGAGATGTGGCACCTATTTCTGTGCATGCATACTCCCTGAACGTGAAAGTGCAAGTGGGGCTGCACGTGATGAAACAGTTCAATCCCCAGTTGGTGTCTTTTTCCTGTGATACATAACAGGCATGAAACAACAAAGTTTTCTACAGAAATTCTTTCTTTTTCATTTGGTAGTAAGTTTCCAAGAAATTACTCTTGTATCTATTGTTATTATTTTGCATGGGAGAAAGGAAAATAATTTTCATGTATCAGTGCTTGTTTTTTTCCTTTGTTGTTGTTGTTGTTGGTTGTTTCCCTTGTTATTGGTCTCAACAATAATATTTTTTTTTCAAAGGGTAAAATCAGATGTTCTGAAAATTGGTGGATTTCAGTTTTCCAGCAGATACAAAACTTGATTCCTGAATTATAGTGAAAGTACCCACATGCTAGTAGGCTAGAAAACACATCCAGATATTCTCAGATTTATTAAATTTTTTCTCTATGTTATGTTAGAGCAATAAAGACAAGACTTCATTTTTCAGTGAGCTTACATTGTCACTGAGCTGTACATTTCTCTAATCCTTATTCCAAGTCAGGTGTTTGTTATGTGACTAAGTTTTAGATATGTGAATTAATTCAGTTCTATCAACCACCTGGCAAATGCCCCTGGCTGCGCCACAGCCAGGTTTTTTGACCCTTGCAGTCTGCCACATCTGCGTTTGGCCCTGTAGGCCTTGCACTGGAACATGATGGGAGGCCTTATCCCAAAGGTATTTGGGGAAAAGCCTTTAAAATAACATACTGAATAAATAGTAACATGATTTATCTTCTGCAAAAATAAGTGCCACTGAGTTCTTTAGTTGTTTGCATTTTAACTAAAATATGATTATGATATCTATTAAAACTAGTGCCAACCCTGTGCATCCCATCTCAACTCAGCATCTGATTATCTCTCTTTTGAGTCTCATTTTGCCTTTTGTAACAATATTTTCTATGTTTTGGAAAAAAACCCAAACCAACCAACCAACCAAACAAAACAACAAGAAAGATACAGGAGACTCAGTCATGGGCAAATTTATAGATCAAAGAGGACAATTAGCCTTATGGTTCATACACGGCTCTGAAAATCAGGGCATATGGGTGCTTTAGCTTATATAATCACTTTTTCATTTGAAATCTTTTAAGTCATTTATGTCTGTACAGGTTGGGTTTTGGTTTTCATCAAAAAAAGTGATGTGTTAAGGGTGAAGAAAGTGTTATTTTCCCAGAAATACTGAGGAATTCCATCCAGTAATGAGCAGGATATTTTGAGCTTCTTGGCTCCAGGAAATTAT
Source organism: Zapornia atra (assembly GCA_013400835.1). Lineage (NCBI taxonomy): Eukaryota > Metazoa > Chordata > Aves > Gruiformes > Rallidae > Zapornia > Zapornia atra. The sequence continues at coordinate 315,779 of VZTU01006407.1, read as the reverse complement.
GGCTGTGCACATCTAGTTTTTCATGGTTAATTTGCAAGTATCCATAGATTACAACCTTAAGGTTGATTGATCCAACCTTAAGGAAGGTTGATTATGACTGGCAAATATGGCTTTTGCATAACGTAAGACTTCTCTGAATTATTTCCTCTCAGAATACAGGACTTTAGAAAAATATCTGACGTTCACTTAAACATAGGCAGTAACAATTCATCAATACTTTTGATAAAGGTCATATCAATATTTAACTACAATTTCTGTAGAAGTTGTGTCTCACTTCTTATCTGAATTTGTCAAGCTATGTCCTGTCATCCCAGACATCTGCTTCTGTTGTACTTCTGTCTGCTGTACAGGGATTGATGCTTTATGATTCGTGTGTTCAGACTCCGAGCATATTTCTTTTTCATGATGGTAATCAAGTAATTTCTAAATTCTTTAATTGGCAAATGGAGCAGATGAATCTTTAATTTTTCTCAGTATTTTTCCCATAATTTATTCATTTCAAGGTTTTTATCTGATCCCTTTGCAGTCTTTAAGTAGCTTTCCTCATCTGTGTATGCAAAAAATTAACACAATGTTCCAATAACAGACATATCAGCATCAGTTAGGTAACAGCCCTTCTTCTTTCCTATTATGGTCTTCTCTCTCTACCTGTAAGGATCATCTTTATGGGTATAGCATTATTTTAAGAGTTTGAATTTAGTATCTCATCTATTTACAATATCTGATACTTCTCTGATTACAGTGCGGCAGGATAATAGTCTTCATTGTATAGCTGTGGCTTGTATTCTTGATATATGACCTCATCCAAATACACATACATTGCTAACTTGTAGCCAGACTACCTAATCATCCAGATTGATATGCCTTAGTGACCAGACATTTTCATTACATTTTAGCTACCTAATTCTTGTGTCATTTTTGAACTTTTATCAGATATAATTTCATTTCCTCCAGACCACCAATAAAAGCACCAATGATGTGATGTCCCAAGGTGCATGATGAAAAGACATGCTAAATAATTATTCTCCTTAAAATTGTATTTTTAAAAATACATCATGCCACTGTGTTATTAAAACATTTTGTAGTACCAAAACTTTGCTCTAGAGAAATATAAATATAATAATTTAATGTTATTTAATCATGTCTCAGGGAGAGTATTCTCAATGTCATCAGTTCTCAGTGAATTTTAATCTCCTTTTAAAAATATCAACTTTGTTCAACATAGCTGATTGACTACAAAACTATATTGATTGGCCTCAATTATTCTATCTCCTTTAATTCATTTCATTAAGGTTCATTCGATTTTTTCTGTCATTTTGCTCATTGCCAAGATCACATTGATAGGACTTTGGTAGATCAGGTTTTTTTCTTCATTCTTTTTGAGGACTGATCCCACATTAACCATTTTCTGTTCATATTCTAAAAGGCTTCCTGACAATCAGTGTTGCTGTTCCAGAGAACTCCCTAGTAAGTTTTGTTAAAAAAAATCCTGTGTGCAACTTCTTCTGATCTAACAAAAAACCCCAAAACAACAAAAAAAGAAAGTTTTGCTTTAGTAGTTATTGTGTTCAACTTTCATCTGAATTACTTTTGAAGTTTAAATCCTGTCATTATAATTTGATATGTATCACCTGGTGGGTTTTCTTTGAAGCACAGGACTCATTTTTCCCAAATCAAGATTCCACCATCAACCTTCCTCTTGTCTACATCAGAAATAATAGTTTCCACGCTGAGACCTTCTAAAAGAATTTACACAAGTTACAAATTTAATCCATACTTCTGTGGCTCCAGGAGATTTTTTTCTTTGAGCCTGCTTGAAAAAGAGTAGCAGGAATCGCATATTTGTTCTCAGTGCATTCTGCATGCACTGCAGAACGAAGTGCCCTGGGTTTGTGGTTCCAATTTTTGTAGCATAAGAATAACAGGTTCTCCATTCTTAATTCTTTTATTCCTGGTAGTGACAGGTAGTGATATGCAGTGACAGGCAAACCTTTCTCTTCCTTCCATGTCATGCCCAGTATGAGTTATTTCTCCAGGAGTACTCTGTATATAAAGAAAACATAGTTTTCAGCAAATACCCAGAATTTTGCCCAGTTTAGTAGTTCCACAGGTCAGGTCACAGCTGCCCCAGCAAATGGAATTGGTGGCTGTTGCTGGGTTGATGCCTGTCACTGCAGTCATGTGTCAAACCCAAGGTGAGAAAGCCTTTTTCACCAAGGCATGGGGTGATGCTCGGCTGGAGCAGATGATCTTCCCCTCCACTCTGTCATTCATGGCCTCCTCTATCTGCTGTCTTGAAGAGACTGGTACCATATGCAGTTGCTTTCAGGCATCAGGGTTTGGCTTTGACAGGTAAACAAGATCTCGTATCTTCTTTTTTTATTTGATCATTTGCTTTGATCCAGTCCTAGACTGCCTGCCCAGTACAGCCATCAGTAACCGCAGTAACACTTCAGACCATTGTAAAGGTCTGCTTGAATAATTGGAACATTTAAACCCTGCTGATGGAATTACTTCCTTTTTCTGCAGTACTTCCTCATTCAGCTTTTGACATGTAACATGTTCTTGTATGATACCTCGTGTTATCTTCCATTGAAGATGGGCTATCTCCTTTGTTTCTATTTGACCAAGAATACATGTATGTTAATGAACATTTGAACATGTGCCACACACATTCAATAGTGAGAACAAAACACCTTTTCCATATGCAGCATGGAACACAACTATATGCTGTCCAGCACCTGAGAACATACAAGGGAAGTTGTTTATCATTGTCATTTAGGTTTGGTAAACAAATCTAAAAAGTAAACTGAAGAACATTGGGCCAAGCAACTTTCAACTTTGTCCCTTTGGCTTTTCTTGATTAGTGAATTACTTGCACAAATATCCACAGTCTTCACTTAAGAAGGCAATTGCTTCGCAAAAGCCACTAGCTTAATAAAAACAATATTTGCATATTAAATCACCCTTGCTATCTATGCCAGAGCGAGAACGTGTGCATAGTCACATCTTCGTGATCCTAATGCTTCTAGAATAACAAGAAACACCATAAAATGTGTTAAAAAAACCTACCCCCACCCCATGACTTGGAACTAGACCCTTTTTCTGCATGCGTGTGTATGTGCACACACGCACATGTGTGTGTGTGTTCCTCCAAAGAACTGGGTCCTTTCCTGAGTCCTTAGAAGTCAGAAGCAAAACTATCTCTGACATCATCTGGGAGCAGCAGTAATGCTAGTTTGGTTTGTCATCTTCTAGACAATGACACTTACAAGAATGTTAACAGCAAAAGGCAATCCCAAGCAAAGTGAAAGTACGTAAACAGAGCACAGCATGGATTAGATGGGACATCTCAGATGGAGAATCCTTCCCTCCACCAGGAATCTGTCACACGTTGTGCTGAAAGGGAGTAGGGGAAAGTTACAAATAAAGGAGTGGAGCAAACAAACCTAGAAGCAGCACAGAATTTAATCTTCTCCAGTCGTAGGTGAGAAATAAAGCTTAAGACAAGCAAGCTGGCAGAGTGTCAGACAAACAGAATGTATAAAGTGGATGGAAGGGGTTTTGTTGAGTTTTTTATTAATAAAAAGAGTCCTTTGTCAATTCCTTTTAAAAAGGAATACAAATGTAGCCAGAGAAATGCATTAAGATGGTGTTTTCTTTCTGCCTGCATCCTCTGAATTTTAAAGGCAGGATATTGAATAGGCTCACAGGCAAGTTGCAGGTGTAGGAGACCCAAGAGGTGATTAAGGAATAAAAAAAGGTGAGGTGGAGAAAACAAAGACAAATTCAGTAAAAGTCCTGGCAGATGCCAGTAGATTTACAACCAGCAGATAAAAGAAGACATTAAAAGCTTCACATAATAGGAGAGTTGCTTGCAGGCTTAGAACTTGGAATTGTTTTCTTCTCCGATTTGCTTCACTTGGTTGCACAAAAGGCTTCTTTGTTGCTGTGTGATATACCTAAGGACTCTGGAGTCAGCATTTTCAAGTGAGTTTGTTTAGTGGCAGGCTGCAGGAGCAGAAAGCACGGCTGTCTATTTTTGCTGAATATCACCAGAGAAATTATTATATTATGTTGATCAAGTTTTACAGAAAGCTACCTGGAGAACACTGGATGAACCAACCTTCATCTGTGTCTTCTGATCTGATAGGTACCAGAATAATTTTATCCCCAAAGTATTTTATGCTAGTAACAGCAGCAATGGCAACAGCAGGAGGAATATTTCTCCTGCAGCAGTGCCTCATTTTGCAGGGCTGATCCATGTGGGAATAAGCCTCCTCCTGTTCTATGCATAGACCATCCTCTGAAAACCCAGTAGTAGTTTTTGAGTTGTTGCTAGTGGAAAAGCACTCATATCTGAGAGCAACAAAACAAGTTGTCTCCTTGGAGACCTCCCTTGCTCAGAGCTCCATGTAGTCAGCTTTGGTTTGGAAATGGAAATACTCACCCAGCATAGGTTTGGCTCCTGCCCGGAGATGGATGTCAACACTTCTGTCTTCTTGCCTTTTCTTCCTTCCTCATCTGTTCACTAGCTAAACATGGTGCAAAGGAACAGAGATGCCTATTATTTATTAAGCTGTTCCTACTTCTAATTGGTTCCTGTAGGTTTTTTCTGGTTAAAACAATAGTAACTTTTACTTCTCTAAGCATCTTTGATGCTGCTGAGGAACTAAAGAGGACTGTCTGAGGCAGAAATGCAGTTTCAGTAAAAGTAGAGACTTTTAGAGATTATTTCATCCTTACCACTGATCTGAGAAACAACAGTGGTCTTACACATGGCTGATTCAAATCACTTGCTTCCTAATAGTCCATTTATCAAATAGATTTTCATTTGTGATGACATTTCTTCCATTTTCTTCTAGATGCAAAGAGTTTGGCTGAAATGCTTATGAGGTAAGAATAGATTTAATGTTTTTAAATTGAAAAATGTCTGTCAAGTATGGCATCTTGTTAAAAAAGCATTATAGGGACAAATGGAGAAGTAAACCTTCTGTTCATAAGTCATTTTTCAAAACAGACCATTTGACTGTTAAGAACCAGGATGCGTTGTTGGTTACAAATGGGAGCATAAGGACAATTTGGGGACTGCATCTGTGAGGGAACACAGTGGCAAACACCTAAGAACTTTTGTGGTAGTAGATTAAATTATAGAAGCTATGTGGGTCTGTTTGGACATTTTTCCTATTCAGAAAAACATTTTCATTGTACATACCAAAGTAATTGCTCTTCAGAGATCATCTGATTGAGGGCAGTAAGTGCCTGGATGTGAATATCTCTAAACTTTACAGTTATATTTAGGTAATTCACTATTGCTAGCTCCTAATACCCGATGGCATAGAAGAACAGGTAAATCCATTTATTATTTTTCATTTCTGTTCCATCAGCTCAGCATCAAGAAATCTAATTCAGTTATTGATTCACAACAGAATGACTATTCTGGCACCACAGTTCTTTCAAAGATGGAAATTTCGTATCTACGATGTTTATTGTTTTGTCTGGGGAAAATATTGAACTTTAAAACTGCTGCATATATTTGAAAATGGGACGACCAAGGGATTATTTTTAAGTTCAAATGAGTTTGGATTTGATAGAAAATCTTTTTATTTTTAAGCAATAAATTTGAGAATGTCATATCTATTTTGCCAAATGAACTGTACTCCAACCTTCCTTACCCATGATTGACTTCACCAGCTATTATGCTTACCAAAGACACGGTGACAGATGGTTTTAGTGTGAACTCAGCACTATGCCATCAGCCTGCAAATATATCTGAATAGTCCCATTGATGTTAACAAAACTGGTCATGCAGGTCAGGTCATACCCTTCCTATCTGCCAGTTAGAAACCCCTGCTGGCAGCACATTGCAGGTTTAAGCAACTTAATTAAATAGCCATGTTTTCTGTTTCTCTTCTGAAAGTGTGACCAAAGTCAAATGACTATTAAAACAGGACTTTAGAGGAAGGCAGGGATATAGGTCTATATTTGCAGATGTGTCATAACTTGGAGCTCTCAAAGTGATGCTGTTCTGGGAAGTCTGCTTCCTATAGGCTAAATGTTCTGTCATTTCGATAAACCTGTGAAACACCTCCAATCGAAACCCGAGCTGCCCACCATCATGGAAGATTTAGCATGTTAATAATCAAAGGATAATAGCCCGTTTCCAAAGCCACAGTCACATTTTATAAAGCTGCTGATGCTTTTACATCTTTTAGATTTCACCAAAATCTGCTATGATACAGTATCAAGAAAGAGGTTTGCCATGGGCTGTGCCTTGCTGTTTAAGTATTGGGCAGAGAGCAGAAAAGATGATGCCCTGCTTGGTAGGAAGGTGTGAGGGATGAAGAGAGCTTTTTGTACCTTTCCCTTTGAGGAGATTTTTATGAGCTTGTGTAAAGCAGATTAAGAATGGAGCTTTAGTCTTCGCTTTGGAAGTTGCTGGTTTTGGCTATGTAAGTCAAATGTCTGGGGTGCGGGATAAGCCCCAGAAGATAGCAGTTTAATGGAAGCTGCACAACTTGCTGATACCTTAAACTTGCAAATAAAAATCCCTGCTGTTGTGCAATTACAGCTTTTTAATGTTTCTTTTGGGTCAAAGTGTCAGTCCAGCCAACTTCTTTGCAACAGTTCACTGCGAATCAATGTAGCAATTGACTGAGCTTTCTAATTTTAGACACAAGGTGAGGAATCTTTTCTCCCCTAATACTCCTCTGTCAGGCTGATTATTTGCAAGATTTAGTTTTCCATATGTTTTCACAGCAACCAGCTTAGACATCAGGAAACTGTGAGGTGGCCTGAGTTTCTGCCAAGGACCCAGAATGACTTTGGGTTTACAGAGCACCATATTTAATCCCTTTACATAACTAGCTTGACAGGTTTAACTCTCTCCTGTGCATACAGATATTTTCAGTCACTCAAGTAGTAAATGTTTTCATGAAAGATCAAAAAAGATTATTTAAAAAGGGGGTGTCCTCTTAATTGTGCACACTCCCCCAATTTACCTTATGCATTGTAGTTCCTCTGGAGAAAGGCCCATTTATCCACAGACTGTACATAAAAGCTGTACTCAATCAGACCCAGAGGCCCACGTACCCAAGTACCTGTCTTTCACAGTAGTCGAAAGCAGAAACCTTGGTAGAGCAAAAGCCTACAGCAAACGCATACAGACCCATTCCTGAGACAGGCTCCCAGTCTCTTAACTGTTTGGACTGCTTGGACCTCAGAGATGCATTGAAGCAGAGGGAGTAAAGAATAGCCGTAGCACATGTATGAGTTTGGGAATTTTATATCTGTAGGTTATCCTGTCTTTCAAGAATTAATCACTGGATTCCATATCTCCCAGAATATTGTCATATTTTGATGCCTCAATTCTCCAGGGTTAAAGGGTACTTGGGCACCAAACTTCAAAATTGAAATCCTAAAAGTCTTTGCCTTGCTGCCAAATCCTAGAGGAACTTAATTGCTGTTGGCACTTTAGCTTTTTATAACCTGAAAGTTGAGCTATTGTGGACTGCAGAAAATAATTCACAATTCTGTGAGCCAGAAAGGGATAGCATGCTAATCAGCAGCAACTCTCTTGCTACTGCCAATTGCCTGTTCTGTATTTGGACACTTCATGTCACTGTGCTGCTGCATATAGGAGGATTAATTAGACCGGTAAGGAGGAGGAAAGGGACCACACCAAACAAGGCACAACTGTAAGGTGTAGTAGGAAATTTTCCTGAATATTGGGTTCCAGTTCTGGCTTGAAGGTATTCTCATGTATTTTGCATAAAACTATCCCTGGAGCCAAGAATAGGATTCAGAATTCTCTCTTGGCAGGTGAATAATATAATTGCAAACCTGGGGAACTGTCCTCCCACTCCCTCCAGTCCAAACAATCCTTTCTGTGCAGTGGAGTACTTTGCAATAATAGGAATATAGAGCGTTTGTACTACAGAAGAGCTCCTGGCTCTCACTGGGATTCTGGGGTCTGGATTTTCTGAGGAAGATCCCTGGTTTGATCCCTGTGTCTCTTGCATCCCTGGTGAGCTGAGGAGGGGTGCATTTATTAGATATGTATCGCACAGATTCTAGAGGTATCTGTATATGATCTATAATTATTTGATTAATGATTATTATTTGAAATTGGACCTCAGAAAGTCAACTTCCTACAGGTTTGCTCTGTGATCTTGGATAAGCAGACCAACTTTTCCAGGGCATGTATTCAAGCATATTTAGCATGCAGATAATATATCAGTCTCTGATTCTCTGAACATTTCAGAGAATCAAAACAGCAATTTGCATGGAAACCAATAGGAAAGTGGCATCTACTCCATGCAGAAATTCTGCAGACCTTTCTAGAACATCAGTGTGGAACTTATCTGCATTTTAGGATCCTAAATGTCTTGGAAAACTTATGTGCTTAATAAGACTGTAACTACTGTTCTCCACTGAATATATACGGAAAAAAGTCTGTCAGCCTTTGGGTAGCTCTCCTGATATTCTGCTTGCATAATGATTAAACGAGGCACGAGTAGAAGGCTGTTTGCCTGAACTTCAGATATCCATCTGTACATGATGGCAATAGTAACACCTAATCACCCAGGTAAAGACAGAGACAGTAAAGTTTGAGATGCACAGATGGAGTTAATGCTGGGGACCTCAAAACTAGGGAAAGCCATAAGGTGAGAATCAGCTAGAGAGGTATACCTGTGTGCCTTGTGAATCTTACTCCGATTTGGAGTAGAATTACTGAGCACATGACATGGAAATTCCTCCTAAAAAGGACTCCAGGAAAACATCCAAACCTGCAATAGTTAGGTTTCTTCACATGGACAGGAGGGAATGGCTGCAAGTTGTGCCAGGGGAGGTTCAGGTTAGAAATTAGGAGAAATTTCTTCTCAGAGAGAGTGGTTGGGCATTGGAACAGGTTGCCCAGGGAGGTGGTGGAGTCTGTCCCTCAGGGTGTTCAAGCAAAGGTTGATGAGGTACACAACTTAGTTAGTAATACAGGTGGTAGGGGGATGGTTGGACTAGATGATCTGGGAGGACTTTTCCAACCTTAATGGTTCTGTGATTGTATGATTCTATGGAAGCACAGCAGGAAGTTAAGGCAAATTGTCTAGGGATGAGGGCTCATCACACATGCATTAATCTCCTGTGTAGAAGCCTGCACTCAGGGCACAAGTCGGCTTATCATCTAGCAGCGTAATAGTCCTCTGCTGATTCCATGAGCAGAAATAATTGATTGCCAAAGGAGAATTAAACAGAATGATCTGCAGGTATTTTGCACTAGAAAATGAGCCTCCACTTGGATTTTAAAGCTCTTTGAAGTGTGAGCACTTGGATCACACGAATGGCTGATTTGTCTTAACTTTTCTCAGAACTCCCTATGTAAAAAAAAAGTATGTGCAAATATTTCCTCTCCTCCAAAGAGGAGCAAAGGGCAAAAAGTTTCTGGGTTTTTAACGCAGCCTGAAGATTTTTTTGGTGCAAGCTCTCTAGTAGAAATAATTGTAGCATTCTGTTTTACTATCCATTTTCATTTGCTTTTGGTAGGCAGCTCATTTAAAAAGTCATTTTCTGGTACACAAACTTCAAAATGAAATTGTTTCAGTTGGCATGATGATAGAATAATTGGTTTATGTTCATTTTTAGAATATTGCATCAATCAATAAGAAATAATCCATTAATGTAAACAAGATTTGCAATTTTAGTCTTGAAACATCAATAGGACTAAAACCTTAATTTGTTTTTATGCAATTTATTAATGGAATCCCTAGATATTGATTTGCTTTTTCATTTATCAATTTTAGTGATATTTGGAATTGATCTAATGAAAAATAATGAAAAGTTAAAAAAAAAAATTAGAAATTACTCAAGACATCATTTTCCTACTGACCTGTTTGATCAGCTGCATGTTTCTTTACTCATAGAATGAAAAGTTCATCTTGCAAAGTGTTTTTAGTAATTTCATTACATGACAGCACCTGAAGAAAAATATTTGAAATTTTCAAGAGATTCCTCCTGATAAAGAATAGACCAAATCCCTCGATGCTCTACATTCATCTAACTGCTTCTCACCTGCAATAAATGAATACCATGTATTTGTTCTTAAAAGGGGAAAATAAGATGTATGGGTATTTTGCTGATTATGGTTACATTATTTTTTGTTTGAGCTGGACAGATTCAAAATGAGAAAGTTTGAAAGTATCTCTTAATTTAGGCTGAACGTTAATCTGTTTGTTTCTCTTTTGTCTTTAGCAAGAACACCAGGACATCAGATACACTTAATAAGCAGCAGCAAACACTGAGGATGCACATAGATATCCCCAGAGCACAGCTTCTGATTGAGGAGAGGGACACAATGGAGACTATTGGTAAATTCTTGGGCTTGTTTTCACTGAAAATGTAACAGGAAATTTATGTGGACTTCCTTTATCCCACACCTTTTCCCCGCTGCACAAGTGAAGGAAAAACAATTATTGCCATATTTGAAAACTGAACTGATTTTTTTCTCCCCTTTGAATTATTTTCCACTTTAAGTAATGTCAGTATGGTATTTAAATAATGCAGGACATTAAGAAAATTAAGTTAGTGGGAAAAAACGCTTAAAGAAAATGTAAATGAAGTCTGGCAGTTTTATGATTTTCATTTTCTCTTTTGGCTTTGATTAGACAGTTGGATCACTGACATTACTTATAAGGAAAATGAAATTCTGAAACTAAAATATCAGTATTTAACAATTAGCAACAGCCAACTCCTAAAACTTACATGTTGCATGTTGTATCCACCTGTTCATAGCTAATGATATGTCAACATTTTGATCAGTTTTCACATTTTGTGTATCTATGCAAAATTCAAAGCTAAACTATATGGCACAACAGAAAACAAGATTTCTCATGTGGCTGGCATATAGCTGAACTGTCATGAAAAACACAATTCTTTGGTGTTACGGGTTTTTTTCCAAATAATTTAAACACAAGCTGTCTAAAATCTGAGTGGAATAAAAATACAACCTGGTTATCATGGTTGTATGGGTACACACTGTGTCAAGACCCTTCAGAATGACTGATCTTGCCTGACTTATATTTTGGCTCAAAATCTGTTTGGAAGAAACCTGTAGTGGCTGAGAGTGTAACAGCATCTCAGGTATGGCATGGCTGGAGAGGAAAACTGCTGGCTGGTAGCAGCATCTCTGCATCTCCTGTCCATTGTCACAATAGGGAGGGACAAGCTGCTCTAGCCCTTAGTCAGGTTTGCCAGTACTCTGGCATGGGGTGTGGGTGGGGGTGGCCTTAGGGGGATATTTCACAGCCTCTGCTGCAGATTTGAAGAGGGCACCTGTGCTTCACTTGAAATACAGATGTTTTTAATGCTGATTTGACTTTCATGAAGTTTGTCTCTGTGATGCCGCCTTTTGTGCCAGGCTACGTCCTGAAGGCAGTTTTTACTTTTGAGATATGGTTGCTGAGCAATAGTGGGTTATCGTGGAAATACCATTAGTCCCTCAACTGTGGCAAGGTGATCGGGGCTCTGGTAATAGTCAGCTCCCCACAAAGCACTCAGAACAAGCAGGCACTTTGGCAGTCTTTGACAGAGCCTACTGCCAGGGGGCTTTATTCCCAACCTGAAAAAGAGCTCCTCTTTTGCCAGAGACAGAGTAATTTGATTTCATAATGCTCATTCTATTTATGGCCTTCTTTGGGTAAAAAATGCTACTTATGTTATTGTGCAGAACTGTTTGCCTTAATGGTGTCTTGTCAAGTTGAAAAAAGAGAAACCCCACAAAACCCAGGAATGCTTAGAAGCAGCCCATCAACCTCTGCTGACTAGTAAATGCACAGAAGGTCCACTGCTGCCAGGCCCCTGAGAAATACATTGCAAAGCTGTATAGCAGAGTGTAGCTGGAACTTCTTGTGGCCTTTTTTTACAATTAGGAGTGGATAAAAATGCTGTAAAGAGTGCAAAAGAAAATCTGATAGCACACAAAAAATTGTGCTGTGAGCAGTCAGTGGGAGATTTATGCTGTTAAATCTTTCACAATCAAGAGGACCAGATTTCTCTTTGGAGCAAAATATATACAACACAGAAAACACAAGTGGGAAAAAAAATCAACATAAAAAAATGCTGCACAGCACTGGCTTTCTGCAGGGATCAAGACCTGTGTAGAAATTTGGTGTGTATATCCTACCCCATAGGAAAGCAATAGGCAGCAGAACTGTGCTCACATTTTTTCCCAGTCCTTCCCAAGGTCAAGGCTTCACCTTGCAACTTTCTCTGCAGCTGCAAGAAAGCACACAGTCAGCTGGACTGACTCTGTGGTGAGAAACTTATACGGCTCACAGAAAGCTTCCCAAAGCTTCTTTTCCAAACCTACAGTAGTGAGTTTTGGCGCAGGGACGGATGGTAGGACTTAGCCCTTAGCTCCAAGAACAGCAAAACGCAGGACTTATGGATGTTTAGCTGCCCTGCAAGTGTATTCCCATTGTCTTCTCTATGGTACTCACGTGCTTAAAAATAAGTAGCTCCCTAAGAATATTCTTGGGTCATGGCCATCCCTTTTACAATAATCTGCATCTGGAGAAAAAGCTGGCTAGGAGAGGGTTAGTTAGCAACAGTACCTAACAATTTCCTTTTGTGAAGACATGGGGGATTTTTCTGAGGATGCTACTAATTAGGTTAATCAATAGAATTTAATTGAATATGTTATTGAAAAGCTCATCTGAGCCCTCTGAAAATGAAGGGGAAGAGGGCAGTGTTCAAAAGATGGGAAAGAAAGTTATTGATCCAAAACCAGTTATACACAAAACAGCTTTTTGGAAGGATGCTTAATAGTCTGTCTTAGTTGCACATCTCTAAGGTGAAATAATATTTTTTTAAAAAGTAATTAAAATTACACTTTTTCTTTATTTTTTATGAACTTTGAGTTTAAACCCAGAGGCTCCCAAGCTGTGGAACACATTTGAGAGCCATCCTCAGCCCTTGCAGAGATGAGGGAGCTGTCACTGTCAGCAGTGACACACAGCTGAAAATAAGTCTAGGCAATGGCTGTAAAGCTCTTATGAAGGCAGACCCAAAATTCATTATTCAAGATCTGATGTGTTGGCTTTTTTTACTTACAGATGACAGATCAACAGTTCTGCTCACCGATGCCGACTTTGGAGAGACGTCTAAGCAGAAGTCACTGACTGTCACCCACACAGTACATTACCAGTCTGTGTCACAAGCTACAGGACCACTGGTGGATGTTTCTGATGCCCGGCCAGGAACAAGTAAGCTTATAAGAGAATATGTCATCTGGAGAGGAGAAAGCTATAAGAAAATGAATACTGTGCTCCTGCATTTGCATCCTCATGGGTTTGAAATCTATTTAGGTCAGCAGAGAACATTTCTTATACAATTGCATTTAGTGATTCAATATGGTAAAAATTGCATATGCATCTGAAATGTAGGTGTAATTTGAAATAATTCATACCTGGCTTTCATTAAACCAAATGCATGCTAGGTATTAAGTTCTAGAATTTATTGAGTAAATTAGCTTAATGGCTTTTAGTGTCTAATATATTTTTTTCTCAGTGATCAATCTTTATTGTATTTCAAAATACATCTTCCCTCTTCATCTCTCTATCAGGCAAGAAATACATTTCTCAATTACTGCTTTTCTGAAAAAGTTGTATTTCCAGTTTACTTTTCCCATATATATTCATGTTGAGTTATTCTACTAGTGATTAAAATACTATCATAAATTAAGAAACTGCTGCAATCAATTTTTAATTTTGCTTATGAAGGTATTTTATATCTATGCATATGGAAATGAAAATCACTAGATTAAAGGAACGCTATGTGTTAGGAATATTACCAAAGTGAAGCTCACTAGCAGTGTGCAGTTTCTAACCTCTCTTGGATTATTTCTGTCTCCTGATGTTTCAGAATCTTTTTACTTGGTGAGTTTGATCAACATAAATGCTGAAAGGTCAGTCCATCTGCATCACCTAAAATTTAGTATATTTGAAAAATCTTGATTTCATCCTGATTTCCATCCCAGCCTTTATAAAATGACAGCTGTTCTAGTCTTGACCTTGCTGCCTTTCTAACTCTGACAGAGTTAAGCTATAGCTAGTTATTTCTTGAGGGCTAGGTTAGTACCGCCATTTTTCATCTGTGGAGAGTCATGACATTAGAATTCGAAAGATCAAGATATGACATTTGTTTTCTTTCTAGTACCACTCTTGTCTCGTTCCTTTAGTTCATGTAGGTGCTGGCTCACCTGCTCACTAAGAGCAAAACCCATCATATAATTTTGATTATTTTGGAAGATCACGATCATCTGAGGAAACAATAGATTCTCCATTGTTTTCCAACCCTGTCTTTACTAATAAGGAGGCACCGCCCTGAAATTGCCTGCCTGTGCCACACCACAGCATTTTATAGCACCAACATCTTCCATTCCTATTCCCTTTTTTGTGTGCAGCAGTGTGCTTCAGTCCACTGAATTCAGGGAGAGACTTCCCCCAAATTAAAATGGTGTTTAACTCAAGAGTACGATCCATTTCTGGTGCAGCTTTGAAAGTAGAAATCCACCTTCACTTTAATTTTGCTGTAAAGATCCGATTGCAGCAGTGTGCAGGGTTGGGTCAGAGACTTTTTAGGTCATTTTCTCTAGATTTAACACACTAAAATAGCTTTGATAGAGACTAGGCTATGAGATATTGTTTAAACCCACAGCCTTCTGTGTGAAGAGGGGTACAGTGCCCAGCTGGGTGGCTCAGAGGTTGTGAATCCTCCTGCCCCAGCACACTCACCAGTTGGCAAATATTCCTTTACAGCACTTGTTAAGTTGTTCTCTTATTTCTTTTGAGGTATGCTCCCTGAACCTTGCCTTGCTCACCTCAGCTTGCTACAGTTAACGTTTCAGCACAGGACAGCAGAGCTGGCTTAATGACTGGGGCACCAGATGTGTGACATTTCACGCCCCACCAGCAGCTCTGGAGCTCAGCGTGTCGGTGTTACAGAGACCCTTATGCTGAGGCCCAGCACTGCTGGTGCAGAGCTACTGCTCAGCACATGCTCAGCGGGACAAGCAAGGCATGCTGGCAGCAGGCTTTCCCGCCTCCTTCAAATTGCTGATGAAAGCCTACTGAGTCACAGAATCAGTTGAGGTTGGAAGGGACCTCTGGGCACTGGCTAGTCTAATCCTTCTTCTTAAAGCAAGGGCTGGTTGCCCAGAGACATACAACTTTTGAATACCTCCAAGGATGGACACTCCTCCACCTCTCTGGGCAACCTGTGCCAGTGGTCAGGCATCCTCACAATAAAGTGTTTCTGATGTTCAGAGGGAAGTTTTCATTTGTGCTCACTGCCTCTGGTCCTCTCACTGAGTGCCACCAAAAAGATCCTGGCTCTGTCTTCTTTGCACCTTCCCTTCAGATTTCTGTATATGATGATGAGATCACCCCCAAACCTTCTCTTCTCCAGACCAAGCAGCCCCAGCACCAGGCTGAGAGTTTTCCCACCAGCACGCTCCTGTCCTTCATGTCTTCCCTCAAAGCAGGCACGAAGCTCGCTTCTGGCTATGCAGACAGCCACGTGCCAACTTTCCACAGGTGGTACAAGGGGTGGTTTATGCTGACAGGCTGCTCACGTCGTGCCAAGTGCATTTTTGAATGTTATCCATGTGAGGCAGCTATTCATTGCACTACCAGGAGGATCAATTATCAATGGCACCGAGTTCATATTTTTCCACTGCTGTAGGGGGAAGAAGTGAAATAAGAGAAGGATCAGACCGTAGCTGGTATTTGTAAATAAACACCTTGTTTCTTTGAAGCAGCAGAATACAGATTCTTACTGGGAATGCTCAGGCAGAAGCAATTCTCAGAGTCATTATCTGGGTATTGTTTTTTTCTTTAAATTGCTTCTGCTAAAGTCTCTTACCTCAAAGACTGACAATTTCACCATTTGAATATCAAAGAACATTTGAATAGATTTGAATTTTTCATTTCTAATACCCTTTCTCTCTCTATTGTTAGTAATATCCTTTCAGAAGCTTCGAAGATAAATCCTTCAGTGCTGATTTAGACACTTTCTGTTTGCCACATAATGAATTTGGTATCCCACTTGATTTGTTAGAGAGCACAAGACTCACTTTTACAGTACTATTAACAAAACCAAGGAAGTAAATTTTGGCAGATAGTTTACTTTTACACCTTTGGTTACCACATTATCTCTAGGATAATAAAAAAACCCCAAACACTGAGGACCTTAAACAAGTAGAAGATGATTTTTAAATTTGTATTTACTTATGGTTTTTTTTTCTTTAGCAGTCATATCTTTATAAACCTGTTCCCACTGAAAGTCTGATAGCACTATTGCATGTTATATTTTGTCTTGGCTTTCTGTTAAAAAGATAGGAAATCTGCAGCTGATGCAAACTGTAACATAGTAAAAGGTCCAGAATAGGAAATTATGTCACCACATTTCTGAGCACAGGTTTTTAGAAACAGAGTCAGCTACCTGTTGTAGGGTGTTTCTGAGAACACTTCTATGCCGATAATTTACTTTGCTTAAGACGGGGTGTGAAATCCCTCTCTTGATCTTCTTGCCTTGTGCTCTTTCCAATCTCAGAGTGGTTTTGTGACTGGAGAACTGCTTATATTGGAATAAAGGGATAATGAAGGTGTCCATGGGAGATGGTGGGGCTCTCAGCTCTTCGATGGCACCCTTTTTATAAAGTATGGTTTCATTAGAAATAGGGTATTTCAAAAAAGCGTTATCAATTTGCTAATGGACAGCACTCTCACTATTCATTTTTTTTCCTCCACAAAGAATGCTTTGTGTGTTTTCTTAACCAACATGATTTCAGATGCCATTCGCTTCTGACAGGACATGTTTCCTTATCAATTCAAGAGTCCAGTGGCAAAGTCCCTCTCTGTTTTCCATCACAGATCCTACTACAAGGAGGAGTGCAAAAACTGGACCCACAGCTCGCAACCGCTACGCTAGTCAGTGGACCCTCAACAGACCTCACCCCACCATATCAGCTCATACCCTCACCACAGACTGGAGGCTGCCCACACCCAGGCCAGCAGGATCAGTGGACAAGGAAAGCGACAGCTACAGCGTCAGCCCCTCGCAGGACACAGGTACGGGGCACTTCTACAGCGCTGCGCTGGGAAATGGGACAGCAGAGGCTGCAGTAACCTTCTTGGTGTACTTCATTTGGTGCTTAGGTGGCATTATTTTTCCCCTTGCTGGGGTGTTTTTCTGTAAGCTACTTATAAGGGGTGCCACAAGTGCATGTAGTGCTAATGATAACAAGTACTGTGGCTGCCGTTTCTCATACCACACACACATACTGAGACCCTTTGAAAGATATGGTGGTAATTCTCCCTGTAGCTGAAGCTCTGTACTTCCTGTATCTGAAGGAAAAAGTAGGACAATTTGCTGCATGAAATGGCATTGGCCAGGAAGGGGCAGTATTGGCAACCAAGAATATGAATGAGCCATAGGTTTTAAGGTTTGAACTACATTGAGGTTAATGTTTTCCTTTTCCCATTCATGTTATACATTCATAGAATCTATTCAAAGCAGAAAAAGTGAGAAGGAAAAATCTGGAATTAGAGCCCAAGTCCAAATCCATTCATATCACTGAATATTGCAGCAGCCAGCTCTGATGTTCTTCATAGGTTTTATTCCTCTAGATGATAAGTGGGGACACACTGAATACATATTCTGCCTGCAGCCTTAATCTCTTCTTGATGTCTTCCCATTATAAATGCAGTTGTAACTGAAAAAGAAGCTTTCTTCTCTGTCCTACGTTAAACAAGTGACCAAAAAAAAAGGGCAAATGAATGAGTAAATGATTAAGCAAAAGAATGCTCACAAAGAAAGCTTAATACAGGTTAAATATGAAGAAAGATAAAATACTATTCAAAGATATGCCTGACAGAAGCAAATCCAGGCTTACTCTGCCCTCCTCAGAAAAAATTGCCTACCTTCCATCCTGATTTTAGGGCAAAAGTGATTGTCATGTGATAAAACTATGTGTTAGACCTACAAGGCAGTAGGTGTGGCTGGTTTTATTCCCTCTGGAAGAACAAGCATCTGACTACCTTTACATCCAGTAATTTAGGAACTGGAGTTCTCATCTTTTCACAACTCGTTGCAGGCCCCTGTGCTGTCTCCATAGAGTGATGGCACTCAATAGATACCTCTGACAGCAAGCTGACAAACTTCATCCTGATTTCTTCAGGTATAATTATGACAAGGCTCTAAGGATTAACAAGACAAGCTATACAGATACATACATAAATAGAAAATGTTATCTCCCTTTTTGTAGGCATTCCAGATTTCAGGGGGACTTGCATGTGTTCCAACATTGTGTCACCCAAGGATTTTTTCCAGTACGTGTGGCAATGGTACGAGAATTCAAATTGCTGTTTGGTTTATTAGATAAACTACATGCATTTTTGTAAACAGTCTTCATAATCTATGTTTTAATGGGGATAGTTTCCTACTCTGTGTCTACTCTTCAACACAGTGATTTACGTAAGGGATAGCAAGCTTTAGACCATGCTCGAGAAAGGTTTTCTGGTGCCAAAATATAGCTCCATTAAGACTCTTGGTTTCTGAGGAAAGAATAAAGTACTTCAGAAGTTCAAAATTTCCAAATAAACATTATATTAGATGTAGCCAAATTATGTGTTCAAGAATCAGTAATATGCAAATTTCCTCTCTTTTCAGATCAGTTCAGATTTCTGAATCTAGGCGATGCAGTTGATATTTGGCAGAATTTAGTACTTCTTATAGAAAACGTTCCAGGTTTACAAAGCTTTAAGCTTAGGAGAGATGTATCGTGGCCGTTCGTAGTTGTAACCAATTTCTAATGTTCTAAATAGAAGCCATTATAAATGTTTTGATTAATCTAGGTTTCATGAAGTTCACCTTGATCTTGGATGAACTTTCATCAAACCTGAAGTAGGTGCTCAAGCAGATTCTTCCTGGAGTAGTCTCCCCAGGACATGGTGCGTAGGAAGCTGCAAGTCCTGCCTGAGCGTCATGGACCAAACCGTGACCTTTGCGTAACCATCACATTTACAGACACTGTTCTATGGCACTGAGCAACTGGAGTTTTCCAGGATTTTCTAGTTGATCAGAAATTTGGAAAGACATTATTTTGGTCTGATTTACAAATCAAAGTTGAAAACCAGAATGATGTTTCCTGTGGGAAAAAGAAAAAAAAGCCTTGTTCAAGTTCGGTCCAGCTCAAAATCTTAAACAAGCTACAGCATGTTATAGAAGTACTTGTCATTTTAAATAATGCATGGTCCTGTTTACCATGGAGTAAGCTTAGGAGAGATGTATCGTGGCCGTTGGACTGTTGTTCTTTGTGCACAATGGAAACTGTCACAAGAATCCCAGAACACAATAAAATAGATAGATTTGCAATAACGACACAGTTGCCTCTGGAGCAATGAATTAGCTACTTCATCGTGCCTGTCTATTGAATGTCACCACAATGTCTGCAATTGTATAGATCTTGTGATGAAGCATGACTTCTGCCCAAGGAACTTGTGAAAGTCCTCTGCTCTTCCAGCCCACTGAAGTAGAAGTTTGATGGGTGCAACAGACCACTGATTTGTCCCTGCAGAAAAGAGCACTGCCTTTCCAGAATGCTTTGGCACGTATCAGTAGCTTAAAAAATACCGATAGATGTTCTCAGAAACTCATCAGCATGAAAGAACAGCTTCTAGGTCATAATAGCCTGTGTGTCAAACAGGAAGTACCCCCTTAGCTTCAGCAACATTAAAAAAAAGCATTTGAATGACTACAGCTGATAGGTCTCAAACACTGCTTTCTTAAGACCTTTCTTCCATATGAGAAAGTTTTAAGGTTGAAACAGGTACAGGAAGACTATCCTTTCTCACCTAGACATCACCTCACAGAAATATTTCTGAGATGCAGTAAAAAGATAATGTAAAGAAGCTGTTCCTTATTTTACTGAATCCATTTCTAAAATTTTTAAGGCATTTAACTTTTAGAGAAATTAACCTTTTTCATGTATTAAAGGTTATTTCATCTAAAACATGATTTCAGTGCCAAGCCACATAATGCTGCTAGCAGAATAAACTTCACTTTAGATTACCTGTAATTATCAAGTAACTGACTAAACTAAAATTGTGCAGACATTTATAGTGAAGCAGACTATTTAAATCCTCTTGATAATATCAAGGGCTCTGCTTTTTATTGAAAAAGACTCTTGTGATCATAGCTTTTTTTTCCCCCAAAAGGACTCTGCAGGTGTTTACCTGCTCACATTATTTATATTTCTGTTTAGATCGAGCAAGAAGCAGCATGGTCTCCACAGAAAGTGCCTCCTCAACATACGAAGAGCTAGCGAGAGCATATGAGCACGCAAAAATGGAAGAGCAGCTGAGGCACGCCAAGTTCACCATTACAGAATGCTTCATATCAGACACATCGTCGGAGCAGCTCACGGCAGGGACTAATGACTACACAGACAGCCTGACCTCAAGCACGCCATCAGAGTCGGGGATTTGCAGGTTTACCGCATCCCCCCCCAAACCTCAGGATGGAGGGCGAGTGATGAACATGGCAGTTCCAAAGGCACATCGGCCAGGTGAGACACTAAAGGTAACATTTTGGTCCTTGGGGTGAGAATTTCATCCCAGTCTGGCTAACAGGAAAGAGTACATCACCAGGAGGAACGTGCGCAATACAATCCTCTAACTATTTATACAGACAAGCGCTTTTTGTCCCAGCTAATATAACATTTGAGTATGTTCTCTCATGTACAGAAAAATTAGGAACTTGGACATTTAGATCAGAAAGGGACATGAAATCCACACTTCTACAGCAGGCAATAGACACTTCTGGGATAAATAAGATCATATGGGGATACATATGCCCATTTCCAACTCAAACCACCCACTAATAAAACATGTCTTACAGCAATACTTTGTGCTTGAGAGCAAAGGTTTTCTATCAGAACAGTTCATAACGACAGATCGTGCAAGATATACTATCCCTTCTGCCTTGTAGCTTGTCAAAGATGCAATAACCCTCTGGTGATGTTCTTGAGCTGTTATACTCTCTCTCTTTGACATCTCCTAATATCAAACTAGGATTATCTGAAGGGGGAGAGAATAAAAAAGGAGTAAATTTAAACAGTGCAATAGCTCAAGGGATACGAAGCCTTCTACCTTCAGACAAATTTACACCCATGTCAACTTCTTGCTGACTGAAGGTGTCTCAGGGACATACATCTATTGAACTCAATCAAAATTTCCAGTTCACATAGAATGTTGCTACTAGTGAGATCCCAGTGCACAATAGCACAGGTAGGGTATTTGTGGTACTCTGAGATCAAATGCATTATAAAATCTTCAGAAGATTTGTCAGAAAACATGATATGAGGAGCTTTTAAATGGGAAAAAGGCATAATAATATTTGCGTGCTTTCTGAAAACATGATTTATTTTATTTAATTTTTCTTGAATATATCCATTTGCCAGTGTGGGTGGGGCTACTTATGTACACAGAAAGTATTCGATAGTGCTCATATAAAAGAAAGAGTAACGAATAAACTACAGTCTTTTGCTTAATATACACCATAAATGGAAAAGCAGTTGTGACAATGTAGGAATGAAAGATAGAGAATGGTATCAGGAAAGCCATTCAAAGAGCAGGACCTGAAACTGAAAAGAAAGCAGAAAGGATTTTTCCAGAGAAAGCAAAAAGAAGAACATGGGAAGAAAAAGACCAAGCAGAGGACAGAAAGTTATAAAACACAAGGCAGGAAATTAGAGTATCATACAGATAGGTAAGAAGGAAAATAAGTAGGAAATAAAATAGTGAGAGAAATGCGGATTTCTGTGTAGTCACAGACCAGAACCACAAACCCAGCTGTAGAAGTAAAGATAGAAATCATTTTCATTTCTAACTCAAAAGAGTAAGATAAATATTTGTCCTTACTCTGCTAAAGGGAAGCATCTGCATTCACATCTAAATCAAAATTGCAGCCTTCTCCTTCCAGTCAGTCAACAAACATTTTTTATCATTTCTTTAACAAATAGCTTGCTCTCTTTCTTTCATGTTCCAAATACATTATTTATGCTTATTTAGCATTTGGAAATACTCTAATATATTCCACATAAAGATTATTTTCTTGAGGGCATACAGCATCAAAATTTGGTCCCTGTGCTGGAGTTAAAAGCTTCTGGGTTGAAACATCATCAGAGCCCCTCTAGTGAATTACAGACTTGTAGCCATCTGTAGCTCTGTTACTTTAAATGGCTTGAAATTTTACCTGCTTTTCTTGATTAGCTTTAGCTTTCCATTGCAGTAAGGAAATTAAATATATCACAAAATGAATAATTTGCTTCAATACCCTGAAAAAAATTGAGGGTTCCTCTGGAACAGCTTGAATGTTGGCCCATAAATATTGAATCATATGTTATTAAAAGTTACTTTATGAAGTTCTTTAAACAAAATATGAAGGTAGAAAGAATTTTCAATAGTAGCAGACAGACCGAGATTTTTTGTGCTCAAATCAGTGAGGAAAGACCTACCGGGCATCTTTCTTCTTTCACCCACCACCTCAGAAATTCTGCAGAAGTAATTAATAATTCAAATACAATTAATCAAAGTAATTCTACATTTGGAAACATGAAGAAGAAACAAAAAAGTTTAGATTTAGTAGATGAGAATATCTGAAATGAAAGACTGACTATGCTTCTTCAGCACATCTTTATTCTTCCTTTAAGTCAGTCTTTTCTTTCAAGATAACTTTCACCTGTTTTTGTGGTGGTTTGCTTCTCCCCCAACTTGATGTCTTTCTTGTACAATGTCACTTTTAATAACTGATGCTTCCTTCTTCCTAATCTCTGGTCTCACTTTTCAAATTGCCTATAATGCTACTTATAGCAACTTTTATGGCTGCAATAAAGGTTTAGAAGTCATCAGTGAGTAGGGTTTTTTATTTAAAATAAACCCCAACAATTATAAAACAGTCTCAGAAAGTGATTTTGATGGATAGGACATTTTGAAACAAATCTACCCCATGGCAAGGCTGAAACTTTACTCAAGAAAGGTAATGATGGAATTTACTGGGGAAAATTTTGTCAGCCATAAGTGACAGAGCTATTACAGCATCTATTTGATCACCCCATAATTTGAATTGTATTTGGAAGGCTCATCAGATGTCTAGGCCAGCTTTCTTAGCCACGAGACTACTTCTAGTTCTCTGTACAAAGAGCTGTAGAAGTTTTCTGCATCATTGTGCTGACACTGGCCAAAACTTTCAAGTATATAGAGGAGGTGTTATTAAGTATTCTCAATACAAGTATTTTAGAAGTTCTTAAACTTTTCAAAAGTTATAGCTACAGGAAACAGAACATGGAAGTAAGACTTTCTAATTAATTCCTACTTTTGGTGTTTTGAAAGCATGTCTTCTGCATCCTTACATTCTGATCTTTGCAACTCCACAGACAGATTTTTGGAAAAAGGTTAGGTTATTTGTAGGTTTTAATAACATTATTATTTTTGCTTTAATAATAACATATTATAAGACAACAATAAAACCACAAAGGCTGCTTAACAGCAGCTTCTGCGTAGCTTCCAAAAATGGAAGAGTGGATGCAGGCCTGCACATGGGTTTTTGTGGACTTCACAGAGCTGCCCAGGTCTTGAAGCTGACCCCCTGCAGACGGTGACAGTTCTCCATAATCCATCAGAATAGTCATCTGTTCCCAGAGGCACTCTGAAAGAGACTATCCAAGTCATAGAAGTAGCACAGTAGTTATTTTAAACATGTGGGATAAAACATATCCTTTAGGAAAGTGAGTTTAATTCCTAACCTCTGTTCAGTGTTTGCTGCGATTGAGACGGGACACAGCTTGATGCAAGCTAACGTCGTTTTATTGTAACAAATCACAAGTTTATATACTTTTTCAAAGCCCACGTGGGCCTTAGTTTCATTGGAGTGCAGAAGCCATTCTTACATTTACTATTTACTGATTGGTTCAAAAACACTTACGAACATTATTAGAAAAAGCAACTTAGGTCTAATCACACAACCTTTACACATGTTCTGTTTTTGTTTCTTAAAGCATGTTTCATTCTCCCCTTCAAGGCTGACCTGGTCCTGTTATGCACTTCTGGTGTCAAGATGTCTAGTTGCCCAACATTCTTTTGTCCCTTATCAAGCAGCTCTTCTTTGTTATTTTAACTCTCCCAAGGTTTGTGTCCAACAAACCAGCACGTCTGCCTCCAACAGACGCAGAGTGCTAGAATTTCTGCTTGACCCTTTCAGGCCCTGTGCCACAAGTGTTAATATTCTTCATGGTATAAAAATGATGTCAGTACATTGTTAACATTGCATCTTTCTCAGCATCAAAGCTCCCAGAAGTCTGTGATTATGATTAGTGTTCTCGTCTCCACAGTTGTCACTAACTAGAAGTTTGGTTTGTATGATCAGAACCTCAAGGAATAGACATACTGGGCAATCACCTCAACAGTAGGCTAGGTCCTTCTGGGTCAAAATTGAGGCACTTTTTCATATTAACATTCAGAAATCTGAACAATTCTTACCCAAAGTTTCCCTGGGAGGCTGCAAAGGAGTCAGTCCATCCTCCAAAGTTGTCATTCAAACCTTGCTTTCCAAAATTGAGTAGGACAAAAATTTGAAAGAAATATCCTCTCTCTCTACCTCCAACTTTGTCAAAGAATCTATAATGTTAAAAAGTGGATGATAATTGTAGAGGTTGAAAAAGTTTTATAATGATGTTTCTCTTTCCTGCTTTAAAAATATTAGCCACAAATTGAGTTATCATAACAATTATTCTTAACTGCAATAAACATTACAGTAGCACTTTATTAAAAATAGATTCCTGTTATTATAATTTTAAATCTCAGTAATAGCCTAAGCCAAGAAACCTCTTGGGTTTTTTTCCTCTCTTTATTCCTAAATTATTGTGCTTGAGAACAGCTATTAACTGGAAAATATTTTTATATTTCTGTGCTTCCCAAGTGCTATTTATGCCTTTCATGTGGAGAGACCACTTACTTGCATCCTCTGGCAATGGAATTCATGCTTAGAAGAAATAATATCTGACCAGTGCTTGAATAGAATCAGCTGTCTTATTTGCAGAAACCTCTCCTTCACAGGGGTACTGCAAAATGCAGAACTTCAAATAATATTTTTCTCTCATGCTAATCATCAGTAAAAAGAACTTATCATAGAATCACAGAACAGTTTTGGTTGGAAGGGATGTTAACAATCATCTAGTTCCAACCCCCTGCCATGGGAGGTAGTTGAGTCACCGACCCTGGATGTATTTAAAAGACGAGTAGATGAGGTGCTTAGGGATATGGTTTAGTAGAGGATAGGTACAGTTGGACTCGATGACCTCAAAGGTCTTTCCCAACCTTGTGATTCTGTGATTCCACTGGACCAGGTTGCCCAAACCCCCATCTAGCCTGGCCTTAAATACTGCCAGGGAGAGAGCAGCCACAGCTTCTCTGGGCGACTTTTGCCAGTGCATTATCACCCTCACTGTAACCTAACTCTACCCTCCTTCAATTTAAACCCATTACCCCTTGCCCTGTCACTACATGCCCTGCTAAAAGTCCAACTCTGGATTTCTTGTAGGCCCCCTTCAGGTATTGGAAGGCCGCTATAATGTCTCTTTGGAGCCTTCTCTTCTCCAGGCTGAAGCAGCTCAGCTCTCTCAGCCTGTCTTCATAGGAGAGCTGCTCCAGCCCTCTGATCATATCGGTGGGCCTTCTGTGGGCTCACTCCAATATCTCATTATCTTTCTTGTACCAGAGGCCCCAGAGCTGAATGCAGTACTCCAGGTGGGGTTCCACAAGAGAAAAGCAGAGGAACAGAATCACCTCCCTCAACCTGCTGGTCACACTTCTTTTTATGCAGCCCAGGATATGGTTTGCTTTCTGGGCTGCAGGGGCTCCTCCACCTGGGCACACCCTTGGGTGGCAGATCTGCCACCTATCCCTGTCTTGGGAGAAAGCCAAAAATCTTCCTGCAGCTTGAGGTCTGCACTGCAGCCTCTCCCTCCAAAAGATCCATCTGGTTGGAGGCCATCAGCTACTACTGGGGTAGATGATTCAAACTTCCCGGCAAGAGCTGCAGCCTTTGCTCTCAGACAAGTCCCCACAATTCTGCCTCAAGGGTCAGATAGGATGGGTGCCCTTGTCCTGTCACAGAGCAGTGCCCAGTTGCTGGGTTATGTGTACTTCAAGTCCCCCACTCCGGCAGTGGAATTCCCCTCCTTTGAAGAAGTGATCTCCCTACACGCCCTCCTGCACCAACTGCAGCACCATACCCTGTATGTTTAGTATGGTTGTGGTGCTCCTGGTCACTGGTGCTACCTGGGCTGCCTTGTATAGGTGTGGGGTGGTCTCCAGAGGCCTCCTGCGAGAGCTGCCAGCTTCTGGTGTCTCTGCTCTCCCAGTTTTTCTTTTCCTCGGTAAAACACCTGTTCTCCAAGATCTGCCACTGAGGGACAGGCCAACTCCAGAGAAGCTCCCCTTGGCCACTGACAGGGATATATGACATTTATGCTTAAGTACATTTCACCTTCATTATCCTTAAATATATGACACGAACCGTCAGGGTTAGCTTGACTTGAACAAGGCAGAAATATGCCATGGGTCCCTTCCACCTCTATGCATTCTATGATTCTATGATACCTGATGTCAGAAAACAAACATAAGCTCATTCTGACAATCCCATTTCTTTACCTCTCTGGAGGTCACATTAATATGTAAACCCTGAAGGACTAACAGCATCTCAGATACACTTCCAAAGAAGAGGTATCATTCACTGCGTATATCAGACTAGGGGATTTTGAAATCCTTTTAAAGCTTCTGAAGGTTTTATATCTCAGAACTTCGTCTACAAACTTTCAGCTGATGAAAGGAATCACTTTGGAAAGAAACCTGTGTGTGGGTGGGGAAAAAAGACAATTGCAGCCAGGCAGAGTCTGGGAAAAAAAAGATTTTCCTGAGACTGATTTCACAGCCATGAAGATGATAAGAACACCTTGTTTCTCTGTAGTGCTCTCCTCGATCCCTACACTCACACAAAGCAGGAGCACCTCTTTGCAAATCTCCTGCTACAGTAGAAGCACTCCCCTCTTGCTGTCCTTAAGCAGCTGGTTGATGAGTGAGGGCAGAGCTCCATCCTCTGTCTGCCAGCCTTCCTGCTTGGCCTCTTTGTCCCAGAGGAGGAGATTTGGCTGGCAGCCACTGCCTTCTCACATCAGCCGGGGGACAGGACAGGCCTGTTCTCAGCAAGCAAGTATGGACGCTCCTCTGGTCTGGGTTTTTCAGCTGGGCACCTAAGTCAAGCAGCCTGAGTGTAGCCCTAAGCCTACTGCATATGTAAGAGAAAATACAGGAACAGTGGTCTAACCTCTCCAGCTTTGCTGAATGATCAAGTTCTTTCAGTATTTAAGATGCCTTAATTAGCATTCTTGACCCAATTTACAAATTTCTTGCTGCTTTGACTAATCCTGCAGACTTGAACAGGAAAGTCTTAGCTTGTAGAGAAGCCTTAGGCTACAGAATGCAAATACTTTATTAAATAGTTGTTTACAAGGACCCCTTAAAATAGAGGCTGGATATCACCTGCAGCGCATAAACGTTGTGTTAAACACGCAAGTCAAGACACAAATCTTCTTTTCCAGTATTCAGTCACTACAGCTAAAAATAAGCTGCTTAGCACAATAAGGAAAATATGAACCATGAAGTAATAGAAAGCACAGTATATTTCCAATGTCAGCCCTGTAACTCGAGATAAAAAGATGTGAACTCTTTTCCAATGATCTATGAGTTCAAGGGTGAAGGAGCTGTTTCCCTCTTCTACCAATGCAGACAAGTGTGACATAGTGATGGAGTCTATTTAGAGGCTTGCTTTCTATTGAAAAGTTGCTGACAGCGCTTCATAAGCTGCAGCAGTAACCGAATCCGATATAAATTCAGCGACTGGGCACTCAGCAGTGGCTAGGAGACTTGGCATAGGGCCTTGAGCTCACCTTTTGCCTCATTTTCCCATGCCTGTTAAGTTATTCCGTACTGACTGAAAACAGAGTTGTACAGTTCCACAGTTTCCAGATCCAAAACTGTATTTCTTGAAGGGATAAGGGAATCTATTTTTGACCTTTATTGTTTGGAAATCACATGGCAAAGCAAGAGAATGACAACACATGTATGGATGGATTTCTTTTTTCAGTTCTACACTTGCACTGCCTGGTTTCAAATACAATACCTTATATACATATAAACATACACACCTATATACATCACATAAAGTGTGTTTGTAGAATGAAGAAATCATCATCCTGACTCCACAACTGGCAACCAAGGTCCAGTTCTGAGAAAGCTACATAAAGAGGCAAATTGAAATAGGAAACTGGGAAAACAGTGAAATAGGCAGAACAGTTGTAATTGGGGAAAATATCTGCTTGCCTATGGTTTTAACTATAGAAAGCACTCTTAACACATCTTAATTTATTTGCATGCATACCTACTTGCACGTATGTGACAGATTCTGAAATTACTCCCCTAGATGCACATCCTGAATGTTACCGTATTAAATTATCTTGTGCCTCTAACACATTCTTTTTTCTATGGCTCCATTGGAAAACAGGGAACATGTCACAAAGCGACACAGACTGTGCTGTTTGCTTCTTATCATAAAAGCGGCACACCAGCAATGAGAGTAAATTGTCTTTATCCTGTCTCAGGTTTTATTTCTGCAGAGTATCAGGAGTTTTTTTCTCCTTCTGTTGTGAAAAGCTGAATGCTCTACAAGGATTAAAATAATTTAATTCTATGAATAATTTGACATGGCTACATCCTTGAAATCGTTGGCTTGTATTATTTTTTTTGGTGGATTTACAGAGAGGAAGGTTCACAGTGCAGGTTTTTTAACCTTGACAGTACAATAAAAATTAACCTAAACAGGTCCAGTTCAGAAGCTAAGATGTTGTGAGATCATGAAAGAAAACTAGATCAGTGTGAATCATGAGTTTAAATAGGGCAGCTGATTGATTGGTTAAAAATACAGAGTTTCTGTGCAGTTCCATCTTAGGTAGTGTACACTATGCCTGAAAGCTAAATTTAAGTCATTAATGAGGAAAGTAATTTAAATTATTTCTTAAAATTATTTTTAAAGCTATGAATCAGTGATAGTGCTGTTAGGAGTATTTGATTATTTTCTTTATTTTTATTAGAGGAAAGGAACTACTTGTGCCAGTTTCTTAGGACTCTACTAAGAGTATGTAGCAAAACAAATATCTTTTCCTGTTGCTGTCTAATTTATTATTTTGATTTGAAAATTAACGTTGACTTTGGAAAAATGCAGTATCCCAAACAGTACAGTTTTTTAATACAATAGGGTTTTTTTGCTTTCTTCTACATTAAAAGTCGCATGTAAGGGGAAACTCCCTTTCATGAATGCCCATTTCCTATCTTTCTATTATCAATCTCTTTTTTTCTTATTAAAAGTGATATTTTTGAAAAATTGAATTTAATTTCATTTTTGTACATCTGATTATTTTTGCTTCATGGATTTTTTTTTTTAATCAACTGCAACTATTAAAATAGACTAGCCAAGTTTTCTGTAGGTTTGGAAGCATCGGATTCAGTTGTATTTAGTGGGCAGTTTTATGCCTGAAGCAAGGATTACATTTATCAGTAAATTTTGTCATCCTGTTCTTAGAGCCATAACTGCAATGCTAAATTTCTGAAACTACTAGGAAATGTTCCAAATCAAACCAAAGATGTGGTGTCCACTTCAATGAAAATAATACATCTTTGGAGCAGCTCTTAACATAAGAGTCCACATGTTAAAGCTGGTTTCTACAAAAACAAGAAACAGATTTTGGTGTGGCCTTTCTACCAGCCCAAGGTAACCAGAAGCAGTTGTTCCCATACAGACAGGAACCGATCCGGCCTCACTTTTAAGTTCTTCGCCATCTTTACCACTGTTTCTGCTTCAACTGACTTCACGCACAGCAGGGTCTCTGTTCATTTCCCCTGTCATGGGACCATAATGTACTCTGAGACCTAGAGGAGATCTGTAGCTATCTGGACCTAGAGGAGATCTGTAGCTATCTGGAAATGTAAACCAAATCCTACCTGCAAGAAAGGCCAAGCTTGTGCTGGTTTTTGAAAGTAAAGTAAAACTGTTACCTCTACAGAAACAAACTTTTCTTTTAACAGTACGTTCTTAATCTGACTGTCGTGATGGCCTTTGCCACCCACATAACAGCTTCTTTCTACGCTGACCTTTACAGCATAACTATATTTACACGTGGATGTATTTCAGTATCGTTCACGTTTTCATCGAATCATGGAATCGCCTGGGTTGGTAGAGACCCTTTAGATCAATGAGTCCAACCATAGCCTAACCCTGACTAGTCCACTTCTAGATCATGTCCACCTCTAAATCATGTCCTTTCGTGACAGCGTCCTTAATTTAAATGTGAGAGCTGGACTTCTGGTCCCAGTAGGTTAATTAACAAAAATGCAATGATGTGCCCCATCAGCACCACTCAGGTGATTCAAACTGAGGGAGATGTGGAGACTGAGTTGCAGTAATTCATCCATGAACATACCTTCTGCAGAGCAGCAGAGAAGCACTGATACGGGTTCATTTGTTGTAGTCTGATCTCCCCATAACTACTAGTAGAGCGTAATGTTTACTCATCAACTTGGCACAGTCAGATTTAGACATGAATTCATGGGTGTGGTGCAGAGCCTGTTGAGGTCAACAGAATGGCTCCCACTGATTTCAGTGAACCATAAGGACAGTTTGAACTCCTGAACTCTCCAGCCTCTGTGTGGAATTCGGGCTCCCTAGGTATCCCAGGAATAAACCCATGAAGTATGCTAGTTTCCATGGAGTCACAATCGATTTAACCCCCAAGTGAAGTGATGTATAATTGGATGGCTTCCGTTCACTGCACCCAGGAGCAGCAAACAAGTCATAAAACTCCAGCGTTTCAAACTAGAGGCGTCTGAGCGACGGCTTCAGCACAGCTCTGCTAGCTCAGCCAGTGGGCAGGGGAGAGCTGTCTCAGAGCACCCTTAAAAATGTATGAAGCGGCTTACGTGACAAGGTGAGGATGGGAATGGAGAGCTTCCATACTTTTCTATCAGCATTTCATTATTTATTGACAATTTTTCTGGCTTTAGTTTTGGAGTCTCTATTGATTTACATGGCAAGGTCACTTTTGCAAGTTTTTATAACTTAGACGTTGCATTAATGCAAACCAGGAAGGCTTCAGTGCTGCAGGTAAACTGGTTGTGTTTGGCTGAACATCCACATAGCATCTCCATAGGGTCTAAACCTATCTGGCCCCTGGAGTTAATCAATTTTCCCTTCCTTACACCACCATCTCAGCAGCAGAGAGGCCCTTAAAAATATGTCAGTTCTCCTTAAATTTACTTCTGAAAGATGCAAGACATCTAACAGGTCTTTTAAAAGTAAGACCAAAAATGTACTTCAGTTCCTGTTTCACTAGACCTTTCAGGAGTAGACAGCAATGCGATGGGCAAGTCTCCTGGCATTTGGTTAGACAGATGCACTATGCGTTACGTTGATGTATTACGGCTGTATGATCTCAGTTAAACTCTGGCAGCCATGCTTTTGCTTTAAGACACCTTGATTAAGGACTTTTTCTTGCAATTAGAAGGCTTAAATCTAAATTACCACATTAATTGTCTTTCAAAAAAAATGTTCCACGTTAGTTGGAATCCCCATTTTCAGTCACTTAGACCGAATCTCCAGTAAGTATAAATCAATTTATGGGCTTGATGAAATCAATAGAGCCTCTCTGGTTTATATCAGTAGCACATTTGTCTTCTGAACTGCAGCTTTACTGATACCCTGGTGTTTCTTAAGAGGTAATTCCAATGAACAATCATCAACAGAAACTGTTGGTTTTATTTTGCTGTGTGAAACATAGCCAGTATTTTTAATGCTTTTTATGAAAATGATGGTTTTAGCAGACTGCAACGCACAGCATTTAACTAAGTGTTACAGATCTAGGAGAGTGCAGTGTTCATAAAGCAAATAAAACTTTCCAATTTAAAGTACAGCCTTGCAGGGGTGATAGGGAATTCTGTTCTCTCCATCTAGAAATGGGAAACAGCGTACTTTTTCTGAGGTGTTTTCACTATTGCCTATCTATGTGATCACAAACTTCAATAGCATAAAGACATGATTTTATGTCATCTGCCAAAACACTGCAAGAAGACCACAAGATGTAATGGGGCAAGTTGCAAAGCCATGAAGGGCAGAGCTGGGGCAATTTCGGACCCGACTGGCAGCTAAAATTCATCCAGACACATTACTGGCCTTGTTTAATGTGGTGCATACAGTCGGTTTAAAGTGTCCCTCAGATGTTGAGCGCTTCAACCATTTTCTGGGGCAGCTGAGCAGAGGTTGAAGGTACCCTGAAGAAGGGAAGAAAGAGCTCCTGTCTGCTCCCACAGCAGCTTCTCTGCTAGCAAGAGAGCTGTACCCTGCCACCTCCCTCCTTCTCCCCTCCTGCCTCTTTTCTGCTTGCTAAGCCTGTAATTTACGGGAGCTTTTGCCTTTCATTCTGGATCACCTTAGAGGGCTGCAGAATTGTGAAATCCAATTTTTGTATTGAAAAAATGGGCTCAGAAGAGGTCTGTGAGCTCCTGAACTTGCTGGTGGCATGCTCCCCATTGACCAAGAACAAGTTGAGGTTCCCATTCATCTGAGCGGTCAGTAAGTTGCGTGGAGAACTTTCACTTCCATTTCCCCTACTGATCAACACTGGCTTCAGACAGTGAAAGCCTGCTACACAAAGGATCCTTCAGAAATTCTTACACCTTAGTCATGGCATTTTATTGCAACCTTTACAGGAAAATAATAGTGATTAAACAAAGAGCACTGGGAAGGCAGTTCCACACTGAACAGATGCTGGGGATAAAAAAACAAACCTACAAACAAAAAAACCCCACCCCTCAGGCATAAAAGTTAAAGCATGCCTACTGCTTTGGTTCATCTCATTGTCCTCCAAGTTTCAAAAAAGTATCCACCTGACCCTTCATCTGGGTGCTGAGTCAAGGGGGACACCACAAAGCTCAGTCACTCCCTGCACTGACCCAGCTCCCCTGCTTTGGGGCAGGAATGATTCTGTGGCTGGAAAGGATCCCCTTGCTTCCCCTTGCAGGCCATTGCTTTTCCCAGCGAAAAAGGCAGGAGGACAGGCCCGGTGCTGAGCTCTTCACCAAGGCACCAGCAGGCTGAGACCTCTACCAGCCAGGCAAGGAGATGCAGGATTGACCCTGTGCAGGACACAGGATCTAGATAACCCCAGGGCTGGCTTTACTGCTCATTAAGTGTATTTCTACCTGACATTGCAGTGTGCTGCAAGCCTCACGGGCCTGGCTTGCAGCCTGCCGGTGTGGGAATGATTGCGGCATGGCACAGACTGTGCTGTGCATTCAGTGTAGGATACAGAAGATGGACAGTGGGGGTTTCAAACACTGACAGCAGCAATTGTAAGAAATGCTATTGCTGCTATCAGCCTGGCTTCAGATCAAGCTGCTGCTAAGAAAGATTTTCCTCCTAGCTTTTAATGGCATATCAGTTTTTAGAGTGACAAAGACCTCTGAATATCACTTCTGGTTTGTTTTTTTTTTTTATCAAACCTCCATGTTGGCTTTGCAAATACTCCACCTTTTCCCTGATGGTAATACAGGTTTTTTCTATAGGCAGAGTTTTTTCCTGAAAAACAGCCTCTGGGTATCAGCAAAGGCTTCACTGGTTTATTTACTGTGCTAGTGAGCTGGAAAACCCCACTAAACTTTTTAATCAGTATAAACTCAAACTTAAAGCCTTTCTGTCAGCAGCTCTGTCTTCCTCGCTTCCCTTCAAAGCAAAACACAATATCCCATCAGTGCTTGCCCATCCAAGCTCAGGACAAGCCAAGAGATGCCCAACACTGTGGCACTCTGTCTTTGCTGATGCTTGTGCACCCCCTCCCCCCTGTTCCCCACAGTTCACAGCATCATGAAGAGTTGTGCACTCAGGTCCCAAATCAGTGTAACTACGTCAGCAAAGCACCGTGCCCATGCTAAGAGAGCTGTATGAACTCCACCCTGGCATGATCTCTGATCCCGATGAGATCACGCCAGAGAGATCTTTAAGAGCTTTTTTAACCCACTTGCCTATTCAAGCGAGCCCTGCCAATGCCCTGTTCACCCAGGCTTATTCTTGCCTTTGTTAAATATCCTGCCATAGTCACCAGTCCTACATTATAAACTTTTCTAAAACAATCTTTCAAACAACATGCGATTTCCTTCACATGGCAACCAAAACTTGAGAATCATCAGGCAGTCATCATCACTGAGGGCACCTGTGTCGCAGCGTTGTGGAGAGAAACTGCTTTTGTTTCAGTGGTATGATTCATAGGAAAATGCATATAGTTATCATGTGACAACCTGGTAAGAGTGCCTTTTTTGCAGTCCGTGGTGGTCTTTGTATTGAATATAGCACAAATTCTTAGCTTTTTCTGGAGAAAATGAAAGCAAAAATACACGCAAGCTTTCTGGCATTTGAAAGAGGTATGAGGTAAATCCCTGAGGGGGAAGGAGTACATATTAGCTTGGTTTAGTTTGGCAGGCAGGATAGCTATCTTGAATAAAATCCCAGAAAAGTTAAGCAGTGATATTTTTTCCTCTGTGTAGCCTGTCAAATGCATTCCAACCCTTGGCATACCTGCAGCTGACCTGCAGAAGGACAAAAATATCTATTCTTTTTGCAAAACATTTTCTATCAATCAGCTTGATTGCACTGAAATAAGGCTAAATAACTTTTGCCTGGTGCTGCGTTAATTCAGAAAATCCTCCCATTTTAGTAGAATGTGCCGTTTATGGTAAAATCATAGTAAGTGACTTTTGGCATTTGTTTACAAATATTTATGGAGGCTAAATAATTCATTACAGGGCTGGCCAATCAGAAAAAAAAAGACTGAACTATCTCTGGCTTAAATTACTGCACTCGGTTTGACTGTGTTGTGCACAAACTCAGTGTTTATAAATCAAGCAAATTCCCCTTTTAAAAAAAAAGTGCCAGAAAACTATAGTTTTAGAATGCCTTTTGTACTAATTAAGCCCAAATGTATGAATTATTAAACGTGCTCATTTGCAGTGCTCATGCACTTGAAAGGTTTGCCTTCATTACTAATAAGGCACACACACCGCTGAAAAGAGGTAATTAGAGCATCAAAGGCAGTGAACCATCCTGAAACTTCATAATGCATTGCCTGAAAAAAAAAAATCATTGTTCAGATGAACAGCAAGAAAACAAAAACAATATCTGTACTGTTGTGTCCGGAAAGATGAGAACTGAAGTCCTTCCAAGCAAGTCCATACATAGGGCAAGAGGCTTTTAAGCTTCTCAAAAATACCTTCAGAAAAGATGTAGGAATGGAACCTCGGTGGTTATATTTCAAAAAACACGTTTTTAAGTCAGAAACACATTAGTTCCTAGAAATCAAAGACTTTTTTCATCCTG
Source organism: Zapornia atra (assembly GCA_013400835.1). NCBI lineage: Eukaryota > Metazoa > Chordata > Aves > Gruiformes > Rallidae > Zapornia > Zapornia atra. Next base: position 280,196 of record VZTU01006407.1, on the reverse strand, counting down.
TGAGACCGTTTCAATCTTAGCAATGAAGGAAAATTTACATTCCCCAAATTTGTTTTTTTTTTCCCAGTGATTTAAATAATCTGCTTTGTTTTATAAGCAGTTCCAGGGAAAGATGCTGCTTGCAGATAAGAATGAGCGCTGGCGCTTTTGATGACGGGAAAATGTGTACATCATATCAAATAATGAGTGCTCTGTGTAAGCCTTGTCAGAGATTGTGCGTTGTGTATCCAGCTTTGGAGAATGAGTTACACTCTCTGGTTTCTCATTACTGCAATCCTGTTGGAACTTCGCCCCCAGACATTTAGAAAATTACAGTTAAAGGACCGCATATTGTTTACACAGATTATTGACTATGCTTTCTTATGTAGATTTAGGGAGGGAAAAAAAGGTCTTTTTTACATACCCTGAAGCTCTTATATACACATGAGAAATGTCTAGACGGCAGCTTGAAAACCAACCTTCATCTGTGTAAGGTTCAACACTCATCTTTTTTATAGTCCATGCGTATCCGTCGCTCCCGAGAAGTAGCAAAGTGTTAAGATACAGACGCGTCTCTCTGAGGCGACCACGGGGGACTGCCAATGAGCCATGCTCCTGCTTCTGCTCCACACCAGATCCTTCCCAGCAAGCCAACCCTAACTCTGAGAACGCAGTAATTCAGAGGGAATGCATGTGAAATAACCTGGCTGGTCTTAATAAAGCAACAGGCTCTGTGCTGCCTGGCAGCAGCCTGTCACAGATGATGTTAGGGTGACAGACTCTTTGGGAAAAGGCCCATTATGGCGTGAAACAGGGGTGGGGGTTCAGCTCAGAAAACCAGTCTGCTTCTGCTGCAGCTGAATGACTCCTCTTTCACATAAGAGTGAAAGTGCTGGTGGTTAAGGGGAGTGAGTTGGTGCCTGCCAGCTCCTGCCAGTCCGCGTGTCCCTCAGTCCCTGTGTCCCTATCTTGACGTGCTGTACCCCAGCGGCCAGCACATCACATCTCAGCTGAAACAGGTCACATGCACTGAAGGTGTTTGGCATGAAAGATGCCGTAGGAAAATAAGTTAAATGTGTAAAACCAATTAATGTTACCACAACTAATTTCTTCAAGTGGCAATCAGTATGATTGTAAGCACAAACCTCCCCCTCTCTCCCCAGCCTTACACAAATGTTGCCGCGGTACATATGTCAACCTAATCTTGAGATACGCGCATCTGATTCCATGGGGCTTAAGTACTGTACACCACGCATCTCTGTCGGAGATGTAGCTAGAATAAAACATATGGTGCCAGACAGTGCCTGAGGGGTTTCTATAGGAATAAACACTGGGTCGTACAAATGTAACTTCTCAGCAATTCTCTCTCTGTGACCTGAAATTCTGGATAGAGCAGATGCCGTTGGTCTTTCAGGTAAGATTTGCAGTGCCTTGACTTACACGAGAAAGTAAAATAACTGTTTTATTTTAGGTCATCGGGCAGCTTTTAGCTTGGTTAGGAAAAACGAAATTGTTATATATTGTTTCATTACAAAGAAGTCCCTTCCTGGTTTACTGTTTATGCCTATGGCACAGGTCATCCTTAATTTCTACTGCCCTTAAATAGCTCCTGTAGACACAGGTGTAGTAGTGCCAACAGGCTTCCACTTTAAACATTCAGAATGCATCCCACCTGGAGATGAGACTGTGTTTTTGATACCAGCCATAAAAAGGAAGCTATATACTGCAGCGGCCTTTGAAAGATGGGGAGATGCTGCTTTTGAATGTGCCTGTAACAGTGCCCTTTTTTTCATATATACTGTAAGCTACACCATCAAATATTTTTAGAAGGGAATGTCATCAGGTGCCCGATTGCCCCTCGTTTCCTCGAAGCAGCTTTATGAATGCCTAACAGGCAGGGCTGGAATAAATAAACCAATCTGATTTCTGCCGCAGGTCTGTCACGTACAGACGTGTGGAAGGTAGCACCCACCCCTGCCTCACTCCAGGCAGCAGCTCCCAGGCACCAGCTTGGACTCGGTAGCTTTGCAAAGGCAGGTCCTCCGGACCAAGCAGGCTGCTGTCACAAGGCTCACATAAAAATGCCCAGGAACCAGGGGAAAGAGCGAATGAGAGGTTTCCTTGACAATACCAACCAGAAAGGAAGGCCAATGTGAGAGCTAGGGTGCTGCCAGCCTCGATGCGTTTTTGTCGCAACAAAATGGCAGCATGTTCATGGCCATGGTGGTAGAAAATCGTTAGCAGTTTAAACACGGCGATGATGGATGGCAGGTAAATGTTGCTGTGTCAGGACAGGAAAGCTATTCCACTTTATTCAGAAAGCTCTCTAAAACTATATCCCTAGCACTCCTGCAGCCATTTTAAATAATTCTGTCATTCTACTCTAGTTTGGGGGTCATTAACTGTAATTGTGAAGGTTTTAATTTAAAATGGAAAATAGGAAATGGAAATCGACCAAGCTTGCACATTTTCCAAGCTTTGATGAATGAAAACCACAACTTTTTATTTTAGGATTTTTCAGAAAATCCTTTCTGGTCTTTTCAGTTTCTCTTCTATGTGCTGTGAGTTTATGTAAAACACGTTGTGCTTCCCACTGCAGCCATTCTATTATGAGAACAAAGGGTGAGCTCCTAAGGGTCTGCCCAAAAAAAGAGGTTTTTGACCCTCAATTCTGTAAGACCATAGCGTAGTAGGTGTCTGACAAACGATACATCAGTTGTACATGCTGCAGCTGCATTGATCCGAGCAACTCTGACTCTGTGGTCAAATCCGTCAACTTGGCTTCGCACCCACCCCCAGTCAGTAGGTGAGCGTAATGCAGGCCATAAGTAAGGACGTGTTTTTCACTTTTGCCTCCCCAGGTGATCTCATGCATTTGCCACCCTACCTTCGGATGGACTTTTTATTGAACCGTGGTGTGCAGGGCACGAGCAGAGACCTGAGTTTGGGGCAAGCCTGCTTGGAGCCACAGAAAAGCCGAACCTTGAAGCGTCCCACTGTCCTGGAGCCGATACCCATGGAGACGTCCTCCACGAGAGAAGTACAGTCATGGCAACCTGGTGCTGTGGCAACGTTACCTCAGCGAGAAGGGGCTGAGCTAGGACAGGCAGCAAAAATGAGCAGCTCCCAAGAATCCCTGCTGGACTCCCGGGGCCACTTGAAAGGAAACAATCCCTACGCAAAATCTTACACCCTGGTATAACAAAAAGAGCATGGCTGGACAGTGGCTGTAAATATTTACACTGAAAAAAAAATTCCAATGAAAGCTACCTTTTTTTTATCAAATTCCAATATTTATAATTAAAAAAGAAGATTGCCAAAATATTTGACAAAAAAAAAATAATATGACCGACAGACAGTGCAAAGACTCTCTTGCTTTTTTTCTGTCTGAGTGTGAGCTTCATCTGACTGGACATCTGAATTTTTGGGTAAAAGAGTCCAGTTTTCTGATCTTCACAAACGTTTGTGTTTTTACTGATTTTCTACGAAGTGCATGGAGACTTAACCAAAACATTTTAACTGGAAGTTCCATCAGACAAGATTTAAAAGGGAACAAAAATCACAAAAAAAAAAAAAAATTTAAAAATTAAAAAAAAAATCACCCTCTTTGTGAATTCAACAGGAACATTGATTTGGAAAAAAAAAGTCTTTTGTCATGTTTGCACTTTTTTTTTAAATTAGAAAATGGGTCCTTGATTGTTCTTTTTTTGTTGTTAATTAGGATGAGTGATGTCAGTGGAGTGAGGGGATTGATTTGGGGTTTTTTTTTAATATTAATTTAATGAGACACTCTTTGCATTTTGTCTATGCGAAATAAAAGGGTCTTCTGCCTTTATTTGTGACGTCTGCTTCCGCTGCTGTGCTGTACTTGGTTTTCCCTATGCATAACGGCCACGCTGCTACTGTGCTCCAAACAATGTCTCCATGAACCTTGTGCAGAAAAGGACATTGGGGGACCATAACTTTGGAAAAAAAATGGGGTTAATTTTTTCGCTGCTGTGGGGCAGAGAGCCAGAATGGCTGCGTGTCCCGAGTGCTCTGAATCAAGCTGACCCCGGACTCTCTGCATTGGCTCCATCTGGCACCGGGAGGTTTTTCGTTCGGCTTCAGTGGGTCTTAATGCATTGACGTTGCTTTACTTACTTCCTAGGAATAGATCTTTAGTCCTTTAGGGAGCAGCAACTCACAGAAATTAGTCCCTTACATAAGGATTTGGGGGGTGGGGGGAAGCTTTTCCCGTGACGGGAGAAAGGGAGGGAAAAGTTATTCCAGGTCTAAGATCAACATGGCTTTCTTTAGAGGAAAACCTCTTTTTACAGGGGAGCTGTCAGCTCGTATTACCTTGTTGCATCTTCTGATTACACGAGAAGCAATATTGCTTGTTTTATAACCAAGCATAAATGATTGAATACCATGGTTGCCGGGTTTAACACAACATCCGAGCCGCCTCGCTAAGTGCCTCCTCGTGTGCATCCCGGCCACCTCTGCATGCCCTGACCAAGAGAACAGGGTGCAGAGAATTAGTGCTCATACAAACATGCTGTTTAGCACTGGCTGGAAATACTAACAGGGGTCTGAAAGTAATAAAACTTGGTAAGCTGAGCAGGCCAAGAAACTCCTGCAATCTCCTGGGCTGGCATCGGTGTGGGCACTCCTAATGCAAACACTTCTGCACCGTGCCCAGCTTGTGTTAAAACAGAAAAATGTGGCTGTGTATAATTGTTTCATTACTGTTATTGTTATAATTATGTTGTTCTAAGGGCACTAAGTTAGCAAAATACTTCAGTGTCTTGAAATGAATCAAGCTGCGCTTTCATCCTTAGCTCTGTCAAACCCACATGCTAAAGCCCTGGGAAGTCCTGCAGAAGAAGCCATATGAAGACAACCTTGAGGTATGTACTTCTTACAGACCAACAGAGAAGTGCCGAGATGTCACTCAGAATATCTAGTCTGCCTATTTGACCAATATAGTGATGGAGAACATTAAAAACCCAAACCAGAAAACAAACAAAAAAAGCCACTGTTTAAAAAAAAAAAAAGTTAAAAAAAAAAACAAACTTGAAATGTGCCTAGTAAGTATTTCCAAACAGAATGAAAAACTTGCGCGTTGAAAAAAGATTATTCATTTCCTTTGGTTGTTTGGGTTTTTTTAATAGAAAAAATTTGCTAGTACAAACCTCATTTAAATATGCAGAAAAGTTTCTTTTACTATTTCCCATTGAAAAGCTCCACATAAACCCAGACCTTTATTGGAGATTTCATCTTTGAGAGATCCAGCTCTTTTTGATTTGCACGAGAGTCTTTGCAGCGTGCTCAGCTTGAGCTGGATGGGGCATTAGTACTGCATTTACAAAAAAAAACAAACTGATTTCCTTAGTAGCATTCAGACTTTTGAGTCTCAGACCACATTCATCTTCCATTCAAGCTTCTTTCTTGTCCTCTGAAAATATGGCAAAAAGCTTTTGGGCAAAATCAAGGCTTGATCCATTTGTTCCCATGGCTCTCAGCTGCCCTCAAGCCCAGGGATGGCAGGTCCCGCAGCAGCGTTCCCCACCAAAACTCTCCTTCCATGACAGACAAGAACAGGCATGAGATGGCAGGAGGTAACATTCACATTTTAAGCTTCTGGTGACTGCTGATAGTGGAAATATTCCAGTATCTCGTAAATCTACATTTGGCTGACAATCTGGAAAGTGCCAACTGTCCCTGATTTAACGAGCCTTCCTCCTCGTCTGCATTCAGTATGCCTGGCAATATTCATCCTCCTTATGAAGTGAGACGCCTTTGGGGGCCTCGCATTCAAAGAAATCCATGGCAAGCCTCCTGCGGTTTTAAATCAGAGTAGAGCTGGGGTGTTGCTCAGCACATTAAGGCTCAGACCTGCAGGGAGCCTGCCTTGGCACCCTGGATCCAGCCAGCTCTTCGGCACATGGAACAGTAGATACATGTAAAGTCCCCTTGGCTTTGAGGTTTTATTGGCTTTTAATTTCCCAGCACTGGAGCTGTAGAGCTGGTTAAGCATCTATACAGAAGCTTTAAGGAAATGCCTGTCCTACTCTCATCTAGTCAAGGTTTGGTGGTAGAAGTAATCTCCTTTCTCTGATCAATACCGCTGGGAGCAGGTTTGTAGGACCAAGATAAGAGAAAATATGCTGATGTGTCCCTACCAGCATCATCTTAAACACTTCCCTGCAGCAGAACCATCAACATCCATGCAGCCTGTAAGTCCGCATCGCAGCATGTGATATACTTACTCTGTTGCACCAAATGCCCTCATGTAAAATACTCATCTAACTGAAAAAAAAACCAGTTGGCCCCAGCGTGCAATCCCAACTAACACTCCCTAAAGTACTGGATGCCTGGGGTTCCGCTAGGATAGAGTTAACTTTCTGGAACATATAGCTATCAGCCAAGCACACCTTGCAAGGAACTGTGACTCCATCTTAGCCCTGCAGGTGATAGGAGACTTCAAAAGATGAGTGCAAGAGCAAAAGTTCTTCCCTGTCTTCTGACTACTAAAGCGTGCAACTCCTTAGAGACTCATTCTTTTTCACATTACTTTTTCACATCTTTTTCCCCATGCCCCAACCTCAGCCAACCTTTAACGATTCACAGATAGTAATTAGCTCTCCCTTTTGTCTCAAATGAGCCAGCAACTCCCTCACTCCAGCCTTCTCTAAGAACCCTTTTATCCTTCTTCTTTCCATCACAGTTTCACTTAAATTGCTCAGTTAACACGATTAAGTTAGCCTCAGCACAGTTTTTGCTATTCAGAACCAAAGACGTTTTGACTGCTTAGAGTTTTCTTTTGACCAACTATTTGTTTCTAACCAGGTGAGGTCCCCAGCAGCGCTACCGTAATGAGAGGGGTTCGGCGATAGGACCAAAGGGAGGTATTATTACATCACATAACATAGTTCAAAAACGAACAAAAGCCACGCTGGATTACTCCTTGGGACAACCAGAGAGTGCAGAGGAGCCTTGTGCAATGGCTTTCCCAGGGTGCTGGGGGATGACACCCATCCCAGGCTCGCAGCAGGGAGGATACTAACCAGTCTCCACCAGCTTCTTTGCATTGTTATTTGGGATACATGTCTTCAGACTTTGATGCCCAGCACCCTTGGCCTGCACAGCCAGGAATGTATGGAGAGGGTTTCTTGGGCTGATTGGACTTGTCTGTTTAGGGTTCAGTTGTTGTTTGTTTGGGATTGTGGGGTTTTTTTTGGGTTGGGGTCTTTTTCTTTTTCCTGAAGACATGAACAGCAAGGGGGTGGGATAAGGGGGACGCCTGGCAAGGCAAACTCCTCCAGCACATTGTTTTACCAAGTAGGCTGAAAATCTCTCCCAGAGAAGGGAAGAGTTCCCTTTTAAAAGAAGAAAGGAAAAGCAGAAAGAAAAAAAAGCTCACCATTTGGGCAGTCCGTTGGTAGTTTTAGTGTTAGTTAGGTTGTTTCAGGTCACAGCAGTTGCTTAATGGGCTCTCACGGTCAACTATGAGGCATTCCAGCAGGGAAAAATAGAGTGCTTTTCAGCATTAATTTTCTCTCAGGCTTGCCTGAGCCTCCCAAGGGGAACATCACCAGCTCCCCAGAAAGAAAACACCTCCGTAGGAAGCGCACCAGCTCAGCACAGACCGCTAATGCTGCTGGGGGTTCATGCAGTGCACTTCCCTGGGCTTTTTTTCCTTTCTGAACCATTCCTCCTCTTTTCACAATGTACATTATGCTCCTTTGTTTCAAGAGTTCAGTGCGGGAAGGTGCTAGAACTTTTCCTGTGGCTGGCAAGGGCCCTGTAAATTTTCCAGGGGTGTCTTCAGCACAGGAGCACCTGACATCCCAGCTCCCCATCCTTCAGCAACCTCCTCCTGGCTCTGCTTTCAGCACCTCTGTCCACCAAGGTGAATGATTGTCCCCCCTAGCAGGCACCCACTGAAGGTAGTTGGTACTTTTCAGGCCTGATGATAAGTGAGGAGACAAACACCGGGGATGACCCTGACGATGGCCAGAAACAGCCAGGGCAAGCGGGGACAGCTTTCCTGCCCTTCACAGCATTTGAGATTAAAAAGGAGACTCGTCTCTGTGATGTGCTTGTCAGGAGGAGGGCTGCTGCAGGTCTGTGTTCTGATGATGCTGGATGAGAAACAAATACACAGGATTTCTAGCCTGTGACTTTTTTTCTTTTTTTTTTTTAATTGAAAATACGTACTTCTATCTGGGACCAAGTGTGAAAGAAACTGATCTGTACCTTGCCAATGGAAGAGTAATGCCAAAACCAGTTTCTCAGGTTATTGAAACAAACAAAAAAACCCTAATTGCTTTGAGACAAATTACCAAATACACTGGTTTTACACTGAAACTGGCAAGTTTTCATTCTTGGAGTCTACCAGAAAACATAAATGCCACCCTATCAGTTCAAACCTTTGGACAATTTTATGTAACTGAAAGCAAGTAAGATAGGTGTTTCATAAAAGGATATCACATAATCATGAGATTGTAGAGAAATCCACAAGATTTCCCTGTGGGGAAACAAGGTTAAAAACTGAGAAATATGGAAGATTGTCATCAAGTCTGTACTACATAGTGAACAAGCCAAGCCACACCTTTGCACCGAAAGTCTTTTTTCAGTATACTCTCTTTAACAGTTTCAGTCCTGGGGGAATAACAAAATTAACCCAAATCAACAATCTAATAGAGAAAGCAGTGATTTCAGTGCTATCTGTAGTGCAACAGAGGCCTTGGATGGTGTGGGGAAGGGAAGGAGCATCACAGCCGAGGGCTTGGAAATACCAAGCAGCCATTGAAGCATGTATTGTGATAGGTCTTCCACCAGCTACTGCCTGGCTACAGACAATCTTGCAGCTTTTCCCTAAAGAAAGCACACCAGCTTCAGGAGGAGCTTGAAAATCCTCTCTCCTCCCATCCCCTCACAGGCTACATCCTTTCTTCCTGTCCTGCCCTCAATTTTCAAAGGCTTTTGAGGTTGCAGAAACTCGATGCAGCTGCCTCTGGTCCTAGAGGACATCTTCTCCTTCCCTTCATCTTTGCTGGCAGTATCTCTAGCATCTCCCAATCCCTCTCATGCCACAGTTCCCACGCTGCTCTAGCCACTGCTGCTGCCACACACCAATCTTTTGCTCCCCTGTGGGCCCCCAGGGTGGCCACTGCTGTTTTTGTAAATCCAGAAAAGTAGGACCAGGAGCTCCTCTGTGTCCAAGGCATGTCCCAGTGTACACCATTCCCAGGCACCTAGGAGCCTGAGTGGAACAGCAGGCTGGTAGCATGAAGGACCACATCTCCGTGTCTCAGGTCTGCTGGCACCTTTTGCACGCTGGCGACCTGGTGTCTGATGTCCAACTGTCATCTCCTGTCTGTCTGGGAAGCCAGGTGCTCACAGAAAAATGGGAGCTCACTGGGACTCTGTCAGGCTTAAATAAATTTATCCTAAAAACACAAGGCAAGGATATTTTTGTTCATGGAAAAAAAAATTATTAGAGGGCTGCAAGGCTCTGTTCTGTAACAGCTTCTTCACCTCAGTGTAATTGCTCCAACATTAGTAATAGTAAAATTATATGCTTCCATAAGGAAATTTAAATTAAATATAACCTAAATCAAGTTGAACTTTAAAACACTGAGCTTGTACCACCTGTCTCTCCTATAGAACAAATTGTATTTAAGCCCCAAGGTCAGGAGCAAAGGGAAAGCCTAATTAAAGTTGATAGCAGACTACATAATCACACCTGAACCTACATACAAACTGATGAAGCACCAAAAGCCATTTATTTTATTCTGCTGTTCTTGCCTGGTCTCTAATAAGATTTTCCTTTTAAAACGGCGACAGCTTCAGTTGCATTTCATCTTCCATGTAGAGAGACGAATGGGTGCCTTGGCAAGCTACTTTCCACCAGCCACTAAAGCCTGCTCATTAGTCTCTGACACGTTGGACCATAGCTCTTTGCACTTCTAATTAAACAGCCGTCCTTGAAGGTGAACCCCTCACAGTATTTATAAGCAGGATCACCTCAGCAGGAGGAGCCATGAACCAATGCAATCGGCAACACAGAGCTGATGAGCTGCTGTTAAAAATAACTATGTGGCTTTCCCATCACTTCAAAGAGAGATGAGGCAGAACTCTAGAGAAAGGCTGGAGCTGGTTCCAGGTCTGACTCCACCTGAGGAAGACCTGGGATTTAGCAGCAAAGGAAGAGCAGACATGACTACCCGATTGTATGTTTGCTCCCATGGGTGGTTTGCAACATGCTGGGCACATTTGGGATTTAGGCTGCTCTTCATTGGTCCGGAGCAGGAGTACAGTGTAGCTGAGCAGGGTTTGCCAGACCAAACAGGGGAGTGGGTGCACTGGGAATGGGTGGTACTGCAGGTCACTTCTGGTCAATCCAGTGTTACGGAGCCAGCTGACACCTGCGCCGTGAGTAGATTATCCGCGATTAAAGTATGCAGACGTGAACGCAGGTGCACACACACACTCTTCATCATCTGTACAGAGAATGCCAAGACCAGATACGAGTGCTGTCACCACAGCCCTTCCACTGCCACCTCACTGCATGCTGTGGGAGGGAGCAGCATGAAACCACGGCAACCAGCCACTTCTGGTCACATCGCTCTGGAGTGTTTGTCCTAGCTGTGTGCAGGGGCACAGGCAGATCTTAACTTTCAATAGACCACCCTTTAGCAAGTACTGTCCTATCTGGGAGACAACGTCTCCTTGTTATTTTTATAACTTCATATCTTATTCATTACTCTTCACAGCAAGAAGTTGCGCTTTGTAATCTGTTCATCACACGAATAAGAGTCAGAGACTTTTAGGGGCAACTGCTCAGGTCAAGGTGAAGGGTGTCATTTAGGACTAGAATAATTGCGTGAAGTCTGAGTGCTAGCAAGTGCTCTGAATCAACCTTGAGAGTACAGCAAGCCTGTGAGCTGTGAGCTACTTTTCAGACACTCATGCGCACAGGAGGTCCCTGGAGGGAGCTGTATTCAGAGCTGTCCCATCCCCTCCCTACATGACACAGCAAAACCACATCCAGTTCCCTACGAGGCACCCAAAGCAGATATGGAGATGGTCAGTGTTTGCCTCCTCAGGAACATGCAGAAAGTTTTATGTCAAAGCTGACAATGTCACAAAGAATATGTTTCTCAAAAAGACTACTGCTGCTAATCATGATTGCTCTCAGCAGACTTGTTTCAGCATAGCATGATGATTAGGGTTCTCACTGGGAAAGATCATTCAGCAGACCCAAAATTTTAATGAGTCTCTCATTTCAAGTAACATCCAGCATAAAACCTGTGAATTCAATCAGCTGGCCCCAGATAAACAAGAGTTGCCTGAGTCTGAGGCTCTGAGGCCAACAAACCATCTACTAAATCAAGTCCTGGGCATCCCATGGTACCTATCTGTTGGTAGACTCTTTCTCCTGTATTCAGGGTCTAGCAGAGGTGTGTGGATATTCAGGTTTTTAATGGGAGCTTCAGGAGTCTCTTCCTAACACCAGGGCAGATGCCAGCCTTTGGGTGACCTTGGCAGCTTCCCTCAGTTGCCTGGAAGCAGCCCAAGCCACCATCTACAGCCACAGCAAGCTGGAAACTGAAAGGAAACATTTGGATTTGTAATCCCCCTCTTTGCCCCTTTCCCTCCCCCCCATTTTATAAGGAGAGTCAACTTCTGGAATTTCCATTGTCCTGGCAAAGCTACATGTTTCCTTTCTCTGCCTTGGGAGGGGAATGAAAGCATTTCCATCACTCACATTACCTGAAGAACAGAAAGCAGGTTTGGCCACGTCCAACAATTACCACATTGACGTGCTTTCTCCATGCTGCATTGCCTGGAAAATGGAGCAGCCAGGACAACACTGGGCAAAGACTGGGTCTCAGCAGGCACAATGAAATTCGCCAGTACTGAGCCCAGGGTAAACCCAACCTGCCTAGTGCTTCCGTGAGGGTTCCCATGCAGCAATTCTTTAGCTGTGCATGATGGGCCTGAGAGAGGCTTGAAACTATGCCATGCAAATCAGCAATTGCTCAACTGACCAGGGGGCTGAACCAGCAGAGCAATCTGCTGATGCTAACATGTTTGTGTTTATCAGAGGGCTCAAGGTCCATGGAAATCAGGGATATCCCAACCCCTGGGGCAACTTCCAAACACACTAACAAAAAGCATAGCTCCTGAGGCTCCTGTTTTATTCATTACCTGTACAAGAATGAAACAATTTCTGGCACATGAGCTCTGAAGCAGTCTTTAGAGCTCAATAGAGAACATTAGCCTGGACCATGTGAGAGAAGAGCAGATTTTGCCCATTTACCTAGCAATACATTGACTTGTTTCTTGCATGGTTCGATAATAGAAAGTCACCTCCAAGGTCTGCACAGACCCAGTAAAATACACACTCAGGTCTGACAGGACCACTTTTGTCCTATTTTTATGGTGACTGAAGTCCCAAAGACTTTAATATGAATTTAGGGTGAGAGAAGCAGGCAGATAAGTGAGTAGTAAAGACAGTGGTCCTCTTGGAGAAGAAAAATGACAGAAACCAAGAGCTAGAACCTTGGCAAAATTTACCACAACTTTAAATATACCCGGTCTTGCCATGTAGACAAAATTATACAAAGCTGATATCTGCTGTCAAGATGATGCTTGACAGTCCCGTTCCTACCTTTTGCAGTTTTAATCAAAATTGAAAACTTCAGCATTTAGTAACAGTGGCAGTGTCAAATATTATTGTGGTTCTGACAGTGACATGATGCTGCCTCAAAGATGGCAGAATATTAAGGTCAGATGTCTCTGAGCTTTTCGTTTAATCTTATTTGCCCTGAGAAGATAGTACTCTCCCCTTAGAATAGCATACAACAACATTTCTAGTATGAAAGACTCAGGAGCTGTTCACCTCATGGAGGGAAAGATGCTGGTATGGTACTTCAGTGGAACCTCTACAGCACATATCAGGAGTGTAACCAGGTAACTCAGAAGCCTGAATGCTTTATCTGACACAGCCTCCACCCCATCATACCTCCCCCCAGGAAGGGAGGGCTGCAGGGATCAGATGCTTTCTTCAAGGTCATTCACACAAGACTTGAGTCTTCATTGGTTTTCACAGATTCACAAGGTTGGAAAAGACCTTTAAGATCATCAAGTCCAACCATTCCCATCCTATGCTAAGCCATATCCCTAAGAACCTCATCTACCCTTTTTTTAAACACATCCAGGGAAGGTGACTCAACCACCTCCCTGGGCAGCCTGTTCCAGGACCCACCAACTCTTTCAGTAATTTTTTTTTTCTAATATCTAATCTAAACCTTTTCATGCAGGGCTTGATGCTGGTCAACCAAGCCTGCAGGTTGTCCACAGAAGTTGTGGAGTTTCCACCCCTGGAGATACTTCAAATTCAAGCAGACAGGCCCTGAGTCACCTGAGCTATGCTGGCCCTGCTCTGAGCAGTGGAGGGATAATCCCTGAGGTGTCCTCTGCACTAATTTACTCTGTGATTTCAAAACAGAATTTTCTGTGGGAGCAGAATTGCATCCAGAATGCATTAGCTGTAAAGACCCACTTTCTTCTTTGCTGTTAATAGCAAACACTGGGTTTTTTTTCCCTCTCCTGACCCTTAAGAAGGAGACAAATACTTAAACATTTGAAAAAGAAATCCCTTTTCCCTAGTTCTTTGGTTGTTCACCTTGCTGAGGGTGACAAATTTCTGGCTTTAGGTTTAACACAGGTTACTATCCAGCCACCTACCAAGTTTCACCTCAGCCTTGCATACATGTATAATGCTATAAATATGTTCCAAATATGATCCCAAAAACCAGGTGAAAGCTTGGCCTCCATCTCCCTATACCTTAGCTTCCTTAGATAAAAGGTGCAGGTAATTACTGCTTCATCTCATGGTGACCTCGTGCAGAGAAACTCAGAAGTGTCTGTGGAGCACTTGGACACTGGTAGCAGTGCGCATGAAATTAAATCTCCAGGGAGCCAATTAATTATTCTTGTGTTCAGTTCAGCATCTGAAATCAGTGATTTCTAAATATAATGCAAATGTATAAAAGAAAATAAGGAGTCATTTTTCATCCATAGAAATACAAGAGGGCTGGGGAGGGGGAGATACAGGCTTATGAAGTTAAAACCTGTGTCATAACACATTTCATCACGGAAGAGCAAGTACCATTAGTACTGCAGGGGTATCTAATTCTGGCATTTCCAACTTCAGATGGTTGGCTTTGCAGCCTAGTTATTTTTGATGTGCTACACAGTGTGCAGAAACTTTCTGATGTTTTGCTAACCAATGACCTTGTTTGAAAAGAGCATCTGTGGTATCTTAATGACTTCCAGATAACTTTTATAGCGGATATTTTCAACCAGCGGGATACTCTGGGGTCTAAACCTAAATATATTCTGTCTGAAGAAGTGTCAATTTGAAAAAAAACCCAACAAACCTTTAGAGGTTTACAATGTCAATTATATCTCCACATTACTCAGTGTTTGAAAATATCTGCTGAATCAATACATACATGTACATTTGTTAAAAAGAAAACATAAAAAAAAGACAATTAAAAAGACAATCCATACAACAAAGTAGTTGTTCTAGAGAAAAACTTGGAAAGTTGACTGATTTATTTTTAAAAAAATTACTGTTTCCTATACTTTTAGCAAAAGCTTGCTATTTATCCCTCTTTTTCTACCACAATATTTACTGCATGGTTTCTACAGACGTTGTTTTCCCTATGCAGGTCATGTCTTGCTCTGTCTGAAAATGTTCAGAATGTCAGTAGGTTTTTGCTCCATTTTATTCCAATGCTCTTCATTCTCAAAATAGCTTTTCCACGCAAACGGAAAACATCCCAGGTTCTTCACAAACCGAGATCATTGGCCACATGGGAAGATGCCAAGTGTAACCTCAATTCTTCAAACAGCTGAGCAATCCCCTTAAAAGAAGATTCAGAGGACAAACACGGGAATCTATTTGACACATGCAGCCAAAATGCTTTCCAGTGGCAGAGACAAAACTGTATTTATGGTGCACTTCTACCGGTAAAAATTGATGGTGTCACCATGCTGTTTGCTGGCGGGTTTGGGGTGGACTGTAATGGGTTTTCCTGTGTACCATGTTTCAGAGATGGCAGGGAAGGCAGCGGTGTAAACTTGCTCATGGCGGGACCCTCTGGTCCCTTCTGGGGACGTTGTAGGGCAGCAATGACTACCTGGGGATGAGCCGCCACCCTCGTGTGCGTGGAGCAGTTATGGATACACTGAAACAACATGGTGCTGGAGAAGAAGGTACAAGAAATATTCCAGGAACAAGTAAATTTCGTGCTGATTTGGAGAACGCTGCCCTACACACAGGAGGTCCCAAGGTCAGGTACCAGCCCAGAGCGGTAGGATTGTGGGCTGTGATGGTGAAGCCATCGAAGGCTGAAAATGCTGCTGCAGGCTGGTACATGCATGTGGGGCTGTGCTGGGTTTGAGGTCTTTTTTTTTCTTTCTAATAAATGCACATACATTTTAAAGGTTACGATCTTTTGTGACATTTCCATTTCTCTTTCCTTGCTGGTGGTGGTGCAGCTGACAAATTGAAGCCAAAGTGTAATCCAAATAACTGCTTTCCTAAGTCCTCTGTTTTCTCTTCATGGCTTCCGCTGAGACCTGGGCAGTGTTCCTGTGGCTGCTCCTAAGTGCTTCTTGTGCTGAGTTTGACCCCAGTTAACCCCAACAGCGCCCGTCAGGTGGCAAAAAACAGCTCCTGACTGACAAATCACCACTATAAAAATGAGGTCTTAGGTACAATTTTTAAAGCTATTTGATTGTGTATCATCAGACTAATACTAATTGACACTAACTTCCATACTGTGAAATCTTTTTCAATTGGCGTTACACTTCTGGGGAGCTGTTCAGAGCTTGTCTGTCCTAATGTTAACCTCCACAGAAGCTACAAATTCTGCTGGATGGCTCTTTCACCAAAGTGCTCCTCCAGAGAGAGCTTCCGGCTTCCTTTCGCATATAATGAGAATTCATGCTACGGGCCACATCCCCAGCTAGTAAAATTGAATACCACTCCTTTTCCAGTTGATGGCATTATATTGTTTTACATGACTAATAAAACTGGTCTCCCTCTTTTTTTCCTTTTTCTTTTTTTTTTCCCTCTTTTTTTTCTTTTCTGGTTAGGGGTCTTCTACAGCTACAGACATGGTTTTGCATCTAAGACACACTGTTACAGGCACCTATGTATGTACTAATGCTTAAATTAATGTATCCTTGTAATGTAACCAGTGTGAATTCAATTCAGATACAGGTAGTAGGTAATACATACTTTATACATAAACACAACTGAGGTAAAGCGTATGGGGAATAGCTTTTATTAGACCAAATGCTGGAAAAGCAGACATGCTTTCAGGCAGATGTGATTTTTTTCAGGTCATTTTCAGGGCTCTTGTACCCTGAACTTGTCTTTTTTTCATTTTTTTTATACCATCTGTGCTGCAAATAATTGTTTCCTACCCTGCAAACCTCATTTCACCTAGTAGCCTTAGCCCACCACAGCTACAACAGGGCTAGTGTTAGCTGCTTTCTCAAAGCTTTCTCATGGACCCATCATGCTGCCCCCGCAACAGCCCCATTTGCCATCTGTGAAAAGCCCCTGTTATTTTTCGGGGTTGTGTGTGGGTTGTTTGTCCTATGACAATCCCAAAGGCTGCAATGCTCAGCACAGCTCCTCTGTTTGGTGAGTACATGAGGGTTTGAGATCTGGTAGTGTCTGTGGTGACCGAGGAGAGAAGTCTTAATTAAATCTGTCTATCAGTAGGTGAAGGACATCAGTAGGCTTCCCTTGTTTTTATAATGGGAACACACACAGGCAATTGGCTTTTCAATTTATCTCCTCCTGTACCAGGGCTGCTGGCATGGGGCATGGAGGTATTGTACTCTGGGTGTCGGGAGGAAAAGGGGAGGGAAGAGGTGGGGAATTTTGCCTGGCAATCCCATTCGTAGGACCATCTGGGCAGTAGCCTGGAAGCAGTTTGTCAGCTCTGCAAGATGAGGCTCAGAAGCTGAATGCCTTTTTCCTTTTGTAAGAGCTAGCTGAAAGTAAACCAGATTCTGCCGCAATGAATTATTAAAAGGAGTCCACTTAACATCACTGTGATCTGGCTTAAGTACAGACAGGGCAAAGTGGTTTCCCAAATCTTATTGACTTCCCTAAGTGTCCTATTAGAGGACAAAAATGTGAGTTTGTCAGCAAAAATATCTGCAGGAGGAAATCTAACGCAAAGCCAGATGAGCTTTGGAGAAGGAAAATAGCTAAATGGGAGCTTCTGGTGACATAAAAAAGAAGTTTAAAGTTCTTTAGTTTTAAGTGGCTCAATAAAGAATAATGTGCTGTGTGCCAGCAGTGTGCCTGGGTAGCCAAGAAGGCCAATGGCAATTTGCTCACTCCCTCAGCCTGTCTTCATAAGAGAGGTGCTCCAGCCCCCTGATCATCTTCATGGCCCTCCTCTGGACTCACTTTGACAGCTCTGTGTCTTTCCTGTACTGGGGACCCCAGAGTTGGACACAGTACTCCAGTTGAGGTGTCACCAGAGCAGAACAGAGGGGCAGAATCACCTCCCTTGAGCTGCTGGTCACACTGCTTTTGGTGCAGCCCAGGATAGGGTTCTGCTAGTGCACACTGCGGGCTCATGTTGAGCTTTTCATCCACCTGTACCTCCAAGTCCTCCTCGGGGCTGTTCTCAGTCCCTTCATCACTCTGACTGTATTGATCCCAGGGGTTGCCCCCACCCAAGTGCAGGATCTTGCACTTGGCCTATTGAACTTCATGAGGTTCACATGGGCCCACTTCTTGAGCCTATCCCTCTGGATGGCATCCTGTCCCTCAGGCAAGTCAACTGCACCTCTCAGCTGGACTAGTACACAGCAGCTGGAAAGCACCAAGCCTGCTGTTCACAGCTTTCAAAATCAGTAAGTTCCATAACCCAGGGATTCTGAGTATTCATTGATTGTTTCACTAAAGACTAAGGGAAACAAAACTGTTTTATTTATGGAGCAAGCTAAAAACGCGAGAGATGAAAATATGAGAAGGCAGCAGAGACAGCCAGCAGAAGTTAACATACCAGTCCTGCAAATGTTGCACTAATTCTTCTCAGTTCTTCCAGCAGATTTTTTATTTTCTCCCATTGTTCCTCTGTGGAGTGCTGTGTAATTCAATTTCTCACAGCCTTATTAGCTTTGTCAGCAAGGCTTTTAACTTCTCGGTTTCGCAACCACGAGTCCCAGATCATCAAGCAAAACGAGGGTACGCCGAAAGCCCAGGCTGTGAAGTTTAGTCTCTGAGGCAAAGCTCCTGTTAATTCAGCGTGGCCGGTGCTTTTGGTTACGGATCTCACATAAAAATGTATGGGTAGCACACCCTCTTTAAGTGCTTCAATAAACGGATAATGATGTAGAAATGCTTTAGGGTTCCTCTTTCCCTTACTTCTTGTGTTCTTTAATGTATGACAGCAAATGATCGCTATCTCTAAAACAATTAATTGGAGGGGGAATAAAATCTGTAAATACACTTTGTAACTGAACAATTTAATGGACAAAATTTAAAACCAGAGTCCCTGAAGACAGCTTTTATACATTTTGCATTACTGGTACTTTTAGGAAACAAGTAAAATATACAAAAAAACATAATCAGTTCATATCTGACTAAAGATTTAAAGGCCTTGTCAAAAAGCTAGTACCACAAACATTTGTTAGACTTTTTTTTTCCTTTTGTTTTCCAGCAGGACAGTCCAAAAAATGACTGTGGAAAACTGTCATGGTCAGTGTTGGCACCAGGCTGGCCTCTGAAATTGCACAATTTGGGTACATTAAATTACTGTGATAAAGTTGTTTTAAAAGAGCCTCAGCAGGCTGCAAAATAAAGTGTTTGGTGGGCATGTATCCCATGTGTACATGTGTCTCTAACCAAGGGTATGAGCGAGAACATCCTTCTTTAATGTGAACCACTGACTTCAGTAAGTCTAGTCATGAGCAAGGTGCTGAGTTGATGTGAATTACGATGATTTATACCTAATGAGTAAGAACATCTCCTTAAAGACTCCATTCGCACTTCTTCCTCATTTTCACTCATACCTTAATAGCATTTTGTATAGTATCAAGTAGCAAGATCTGCAGGGGCTGCTCTGCTTGTATGTTCCTTTATAACGAATGATGGCCAGTCAGGAGTTCATAAGCAAGAAAATCTTTGGAAAGCTGTAAATGGTATGCTGTATATACTAGAGCCAGGACAGGTAGATGAAAACATACGGTGCTTTTAATTTCCCCAATGAACACGGTAGTTTCCTCAGTCTCCTCAAGGATCAGCGTAAATGACTTTCCCAAAAGAACTGCATTTTGCAGCTAATCAGTGTGCTTGGTTACCACACCATTATTTCCTAAATGGAAAAAAATGCACATTAGCATGAATATTCAAATAAGACTGTGAACCATTAAAGTCTCATTTGTTCCACAAATAGAACTGTAGTGACTTTTTGACTAAGTTCTTCCTTGAAAGCAGTTTTCTACAGATGTGAGAGGACAGAGATTGCTCTAAGAAAACAGGAGGTACCTGGTGTCTTGAAGGACAGCAACGAGGAGACGGCTCTATTTTTTTCTGCCTGAATTTTTAGGATTTCTGTCCTTTGCCATTTTCAAAAGAATTATCAAATCCTCAAATCAACACAAACAAAATTGCTTGTTCTTTTCAGTTTGATGGACTAGTTATTTTTAGTCAGGGTTAGTCACTACAGGCAAGTTTGCACAGATCTGTAAGGATTTTTGTAACAATTCAGAAACACGGGGAAAACATTCTGCAGCATTCCTGATGCTTCCAAAGTATTTAAAATGCTGTAATGAAAAACTCTCATCAAGAAATGATGTTACATGTATCAGAATATTAACACTTGTATCCAGAACATTAAAACTTGTATTTTAACCCAGTCACTGAAATAATTATTTTTTGCTATTTTATCCAAAGTCTGGTATTCCACTTTAATATGCTACAAAGCAGTTTAGTAAATTTTTATTGAATCTCAGTGACTATTAATTTTGGCATATATGAGAAAATAAACAGTAAACGTAGGGGTTTTTCCTTTTTTTTTGTTTATTTTATTTTCCAATAAAGCTTTTAATGACTAATGATATTCTGAATAGTTTTTCTCATCTTTTGTAGAAATTTTATTCACTTCGGTAATAATATGTAGTAAGACAGCAAAGGAGAAGTATTTAACAGACTAATTAACTTTATATATAGGAGAGACTCTCCCTCCATATTACTAACATGCTCAGCCTACCCCATGTGCAACGACTTGCGCCAGGTCTAAGCAATGAGATCACAAAGAAGCTGATACCACCTCTGGAAGCATGCACAATGCAACAAATGCCCTTGATTTTCTCCACAGTGAGGTCAAAGAAGGAAAAAATAAAAATAAAGGTGCGCCATGGATTTGTGAGAAAGACTATGCTTAATGCAACTAATGGATAATTTGGTTCACTTTTAAACTTTTTTTTGCTCTATCTAAAAACTGAACCCCAAGCCCTTAATTTCTGCATACTGCCCAGGAAGGGACAGAATTTTTTGGTGTATATCAATACATGTATGGACATACATCTGTATATATGTAGATGTGCAAATATACACACTTGTATGTGTACTTAAAGATGTAAATGCACATTTAAACAAGAGAAGAAGGAGGGGGAACATGACACAGGTCAGTCGTTCATAGTATTTGGGCTGGCAAAAGCGAACTGCCTGGTTGCTCTCTTGCTTATCAGACTGTGCTTGCGTGCAGCCTGGTGCTGTGGGAGCAGGCATGTCTAAACCACAACTCTAGTGACATACGGCGATAGACTCTATAACTCAGAAGTTATAAAGTAGGTATGTTTATTGCTCACAGATGCACGGGGGAATCGCTCCACCAAATGCTTGCATACAGAGGTAGCAAACAGTCCCGTATTTATACAATGAAACAATGAATATTTTATTTTCACCTATACATATTCATCACCTAAACCCTCCTACTCTCACTTTACATGCTAATTAGCTTATCAGTCTTTCGGCTTGGGCGGATCCTTCCAAAAATTGTGGGCAAGGGTCTTCTGATCATGGGCGGTGGTCGTTGAGAGGAAGGCCAGATGTCTTCCTCACGATGTACTCTTAACCTTTTCCTGGAATGTGATGATCTTGCAATCTTGCAGTGTTCCTCTCATCTTGAGTTAATTTAGATCCTTGTTAGCCATCTGGTTTCTTTTAGCAAGGACTTATACAGTCATGTTTGTAATGGGTACCATCCTATTCTCGAATTCCTGTTCCCTACAATCACACCTTTGTAATGAGAAACAGGCTTCCTCCCCCTTATCTATTTCTTTAAACTACACCGTTACCTGACTTAAATTCTATAACTATTCTTTTAAGTATACACATATGGTTGCGTTTAGCTTATCCTTTCTATTTCTATGTGGCCCCATATATCACTAGCACATCAACATTGCAGATTTCTGTTTTACCCCACCCAGCAAATTTTCCTTCTTATTTCCTTCTTATTTTCCTTCTTGGGTTTTTGGTTTTGTTTTTTTTTCACTGAGGAGATTTACACAGAGGCTTAAGCACCAAAACCCGAGGTTTGCTCACACAGGCAGGCTGAAAATGCGTGTTTTTTACTCATTAGATGACTTTTACGACCTGGAAAATGGATGTTGCAATCTCAATACGCAATTGATGCATGGTGCACAGATGCAGAGCCTTGGAAAACATTTGCATTGACTATCGTGATGTTTTCCTAATTAGGAGCCTCTGAATACAGATCTATTTCCAGCATGGTTTTTACTTCGAACTGCGCAACAAATTCAGTTCAACTGGCAGTTTAGCTTACCCAAATGCCATCAACACAAGTTAGCTGAAATAAATTAGAGAGGCAGTAATGTGCTTGTGGCGTTAACATTAGCATTTCATGGCCTTTAGCTAGTTCAGGCAATAAAGAAACATGAATTGTGAAAAGTTCCCCACTCATGCGGACAGAAGGGCGTCTGATGGCTGAAGGCTGCCGCTCATCAGACACCATCGCTTGCCTTTTCTGAAGGGGTTTTAAGAACCTTAACCGCGGTCACAAAGTTATCTCCCTGTCCAAGAGAGGGTTAAAGGTGGGAAGTAGCACAAAGGAAGGTAAAATGGGGGATGGGTGTCAAAGAAAACTTGCTTCAGATATGCTGATGGAAGGAGTAGCTCAGTAGCTGGATTGCAGTCTCCCCCTCGTAGGTTACTGATTGAAGTGATGGCAGTTTGCTGATTGAAAACCAGCTGGTGTGGGCTGTGATTAAAGGTTTTTCCCTCTGTCCTTCAACAAACAGCTCATGTGAAGCATGGGCTGTAGGGAGAACGAGACAAAAACCCTGTTAGGATTTCTGCTGAAATTCAGAGGAAGTACCTGTGTTTTCTCCTATCGTCTTTTTCACCACTGCTGGAAGCAAAAATGCTTTTAAGTACCTGGAGCGGCACATACAAAATACAGCTGAAGTGTGATTTTAACCACTGCCCCAAGCTGGTTTCTGGAGCCACAGAGAGGCAGGGACATTGGTAGTCACACATTCACATGGGCTGAGCACCCGGCAGCCCTCCCCACGGAAGACTATTTGGTCCTGATTGAAAGTGGCTCTTCTAGAATTGATCCATTACGTGGAGACACAAGATTTTGCCCTGCTACAAATGATGTGACTTTATCCAGTGACAGCGCAGGAAGGAGAGGGACCGTGCAGAGCTGGCAGCAGGCACAGAAGGGACGGGGGAACTACTCTGGTAGGACAAAATGGTGCCAAAAGCTGAGCTGAGATGCGATCTGATGAGGGAAGAGATGAAGGGAGAAAAAAGGAGAATGTCACCTTTCTGGAAGTCAAACAAGTGTTGAATTGCTGTCATTTTGTGCCAAATTGCATCTTTTTTTTTAATCTTTTTTTTTTTTTGAGAAACCTATATTGCTTCAAGTACTGGGACTAAAAATGTACTGTAGCAGGGTAAAAGATCAAAATGGAATTATTTTCTGCCCCAACCAGAAATCCTCTAGCAGAAGGAAGCTGGTGACAGGGGTCGTGGGGTTTATGGCCCTCTGTTCCTGTTGGTGGCAGATTTGACAAAAGAAATGTCCAAGGAGGGAAAACTGTTCTAGTCAGCAGAAATTCTTCAAAAGAAGAAAAAATAATTAAAAGGGCAAAACCTGAGTCCTTTACAGAAGCACTCTGTGGAGTGACCATGCCCACCATGCTTTAAAGGACCACCTTTTATATATTGACATGCCATCTGAGCATGTCAGAGCCCAATCAGCCATGCACTCCCTGCTGCATGGATTTCGCTTGCACTCTGTACCAAGACCTGGGCTTTTACTCACAGTGTCATCCTTCTGGTGGGCTCTTCACCAAAGCTTCAGCCCAGAGCTTTGCAGACTGCTGCCTGGGCTCCACTACCTCGAAGAGCAGAGACCAAGCTGCTGGGGCCTCTGCCATATGCTACCACTGACTCTGTAGCCAATGAAGGACTGGAAGTCCAGCCGGAGAGGGGCAGAGACCTGGGGCTACCCAGAGAGTGATGGTGAGAGCTTTCCTCACCTGCCACCACCTTCTCAGTGGCTTTGAGCATTAGCTACCACATGCTGCTTCCTTTCCCCAAAATGATGTCATTACTTGAGAGCAAATCGTGAGACGTCATCATAAAAAGTTTGCAGCTTACCACCAAATGGCCTTCAGGTTTTCATGCAATGTATATAAATGCGCCTTCCACCACCACGAGAACTGCAACTCCAAAGAGAGAAATTTAATTCTGTTCCAGTAGATTGCAGTTTACTTAAGCACCCACTAGCTTTATCCTGGCAGCCTAGGCTAGGATCACTTCATGTTTGATGATCAGTTCGTTCCATGGGTTATTTATTTATTTTCTGGCAATAAATATCAGCTGTATGTGGCAAAGCATCTGGAGCCATTTGTTAGTCCAACACACAAGGGAAGCAGAATTGTCAGCACCAGCCATGGTCTAATTTTGAGGCTAGTACTTATGTATGTCAGCTGGTCAGACTACATCCTTTCATGCCCTGTGACTATAAAAGTAATAACAGTAATGGCAGTAATAATGGTCCATCAATAAGGCAAACTGCACCTCCAAACAGAAGAAAAGGCATTGCACTTTCTGCAATGACTACGTGAACAATTTTGCATGGCAGAGAACAGAATAGCCGTGAGATTTAGTACAGCTGAAGCCATTTCTAGTTCCTCGGCATGGCACTGAACCATAGGGGTTAATTGCAAGGCAGCCTGCAGAGCAGTTCATCAATATAAATCTAGCATAGCTTGTGAGAACAATTTTAAAGCCATTTTTGTTGCTTAGAGATGTGTGAATACAGAAGGCAGTGTGACTGCTGTAGCATAAAAATACAGCGTGGTGTAGTCCGTGCTTGCTCTCATCAGTAAACAGACAGTGACAAAGGGTTGTTTTCCAAGACTTTTCATACCTTAGAAAGGTAGACCTTGATAGCAAGTGCATTTCATGCATTATCAGCAATATATACCTCCTTTTTTAGCTGAGGAAGTAAGCACAGTCTTCTTGAAAGGAGTGGAGCTTGTTTTTCTGTGGCCACTGATGACTCAAGCTAAAGCAGTATCAAAATGTTTCTAAGTTTGTCTCTTGGTATACAGTTAGTTGAAAGGGGAACAAGCGTGCATAAATATTTTCAAGACTGAAGTGAATCGTTAGCCATGTTTGTAAATACAAACAGTGTACTCCCATAAAACTGTCTGTAGCTGGACAATATATCATGATGTGCAGCTGGCAAAGCTGGAGCTAACTTCTGAGGAAGTCACTCTGCCCCCAGTATAATAGAAAAAGGAATTACTGAACAATCATTTAGCTCATACACTGCAGAAACAGCAAGCATGCTCCTTCTAAGACATTGGTTTAACTTTAAAGCCTAAAGGACAGAAGGTTTCCATCACATTTCCCTCTCTGCTGGCAGACTGTCCGTGTCAGCCTTGACAACCAGGAATTTTTGAGGCCCAGAATACTCATCTCTGCACAGAAAAGCACAGAGAAACTTAAAATGTTCTGCACACACAACAAATTACTTATTTGTATTAGTTTGCATCTGCTAAGTTGCAATTCGTAAGCCTCTTGAAGATGGTGAAGGTGCCGATGGGTGAATGCCACTTTTTTAATACTAAAAAACATGACAGTCTTAAAATTAGAACAATCTCATCCCGCATGTGCTGAAGTTTGACATAATGCATTAGCTGAAGGTTAAATTACAACAAAGAACAGATGACAGATTACGTGTTAGTAACTCTTCTCTAAAAAAAAAAAAAAAAAAAAA
>VZTU01006407.1:213588-254773 GCA_013400835.1 Zapornia atra | reverse complement strand
ATATGCAAAATTATTTAATTCACTGCCACACATTTGTTCTCAAATAGCTGAATCCACATTCTAATTTCTGAGAGGAAAATTTTTATTTGCTGTTTGAACTATGGTTTTTGAAGGAAGGAAGGGAAAAGGTGACTTTGAAAACCGTAGATGTTTGCAAGAGGGGGAAAACTTTTGATTGATTTATGTTTGTTTGCACCATGTGTGATGGGAACTGAAATATTAAGTAAAGGGTGTTTGCATGTTGGGGAGGGCATCGGGAATCCTGTACTAGAGAAGGTCAGGTTCTATTTTCAAACGTCTTAATTTTTCAGAATTCTAGCTTTCTCTCTCCCTTAATAGTTATGGCATTTGCTGTGTAAATTCCTGACTCAAATATATCAGCAGAAAGACGACCTTGCCAGATTGCAGAAATATGCTAAATATTAAATCCCTTAAGGCTTAGGCTTCACTCACACATGCAAAGAAGTTTCAAGAAAAGATTATGCAACACAAATATGCATTACAGTTACAGTGAACTTACATAATACCTTCAACAAGAAAGTAAAAGTTTGTAACAGCTGAAATTTATATGTCACAGCCATAGGAAAATGCAGAAAGAACAAAAATATCCAAACTGGGATACTAAGGGAAACTTCTGTCTCTGAAGGATCCCTGATTTTTCACGTTGTCCCTTATTTTCACCCAAGAAAGGCAGTACCTCTCCTAGCAAAGATCTCTGTCACTCATTTCTCCTTAGCAAACAGATCGGCCCCCAGCTCCTCCAGCTATCCCTCTCCAGGAATTCAATTAAAGAAAATGACTGCTTGGTGAGCCTACTTCCCATTAGCTTCCCCTGGACCTTGAACCAAGCTTCATTTGTAAAGCAGAAACAACCTGCGCAGGAGGAGTGCTCCAAAGAGTGATTTCTCTTAAAGGTCAGGCGCAGGCTTTTGAAAGGACTGAGTCATTAGAGCTTTTATGTGGAGCACAGATTTTGAACGCATGAAAACAGCGAATATCAAAGCTGTTTTCTTCCAGAATTTTTAAAACATACCTGTTGGTACCCACATGGATGATACCTACAGCTAAACATGACAGTTGGATGGGCTGGCCAGAAACTCACCTCATCTCTAAATATCTCCCATCTCACATCTTTTGAAACTGAGCATTTGTCCACAGAAGAGGGCTGAAAATAACCTGTTCTCTGAGTGACAGTTTAATTAATGAACTTAACTAGATAATCTAGTAAGGTCTGTAGTTAAATACCATAGCTAAGAAAAGATATTGCCCCTGTTTTTCTCCTCACTCTGACTTCATTAAGTGTAAGAGTTCCAAGACAAAAGACAAGGGTTATAGCCCAGAAAAAATCCCAGCCACTGAAATTGTTCCATTACTGAAGTACAAAGACAATCATCCATCAACATGTCGACAAAGTTTTAAAAGGTGGCTCCTCATTTTTTCCAGGAGAAATAGTGTTTTCTACATGACTCTGGAAACTACATTAAAAAAAGAAAAAAAGAAAGAACTTTTAACCCAGAGACTGAGACTTGCTTCTTATTTTAGCAATGCAGCTGTTACCAAGGTAGGTTGTAGAGATGCAGAGTACACTTTTCCAAAACTTCAGCTGAACGCAGAGCCTCTCATGTTGCGTTAAGTAGGAAAATAATACTGAACAGGGTATTGAGAAAGAAATCTCTCTTAGATCAATTGATTTGGTTGGTTATATGTAGGCGAGAAACAGATTTCTCTAAAATATTTGGTCCTGATTAATCAGAGAGGCACAGTGTCAAGCTGTAGCCATTGACTGCAGCATGAAACCCCCTAAACTGCTATGAAGCAAAGCCATAAATATCCTGGGTTATATAATAACAGCCTGATATCCTCATTAAAAGTGATGTCTTTGCTATCATTTATTAATTTCTCATTTTTTCCAAGTTTGGTGAAAACTGGTTCACAAGTAGTCCACCTCCAACGCCTGGCCTCTGTTCTTAAGGGATTTATTAGATGTGTTTCCAAGTCTCCATTAACTCTGACTTTCCAGTCTATTAACTATTTACATCTGGTATCACATAAGCATTTCTAACATAAGCACTGCTGTAGTGAACGTAGATGCTATATAAATAATGAAGGAGTAATGGATTGGATCAACTCCATCTGGAAAGGGGATAAGCTTGTCTCTATCTCAGGCAGGAACTCTTTCCATATGACTAAACTGAGGTGAGCTTCTTGCTGGAGAAAGAGGCTGGATACTTTCAAGGCTGTGTTGGGAGGCAGTTGCTGCAGCCACTGAAGCCTGCGGCAGGACCTAAATAGGCAACAGATCAGCTTGGTTTGCCCTCCAGAAAAGGGAATTGGAGCACCAGGGAAAGGTCCTGTTACTCTGGAGTAGAGCTTTAAAGCTTGACTCTCCCGAGCAGATGTGGCTGGTGTAACTGCAGAAGCTGAGAAAGGACATGTTCGCTCGCCAAGCTCAGCCATTTCTAATCTGACGGAGAAGGCAGCAAGGAGCTCAGAGGAGCACGTTCCCCAGCACAAAGATTACCAGGCTGCTGTACTCTTCCCCTGATGAATGCTGACATTGATCTTGCACTCCGCAGGCCCAGAAAGATTTTGGTAGTAGCTGTACCTCAGCAACACCATTGCACCTGCTGGGAATTACAGGCTCTGCTGCTCTGAGCTTGCAAGACACAGAGCGGGTTTGAGATAAATTCAAACAGTGGTGAGGAAATATACCTGCTCCGTAACATGGGATCCTTCTCAAACGTCTCCTTGCAGGCAAATCTTGCGCAACCACTAAGAGATGCAGACATGTAACAAGATGGAATTTGTTTGTATTTATTTGTCATGCAACAGACACATCGAAAAACAATCAGATGTCACTGCAGCTATGTTTATAAATGGACAGCTAATGACTGGAAGCTGGTGCAAATTAAGTCAGATTTATTTTGCTTTAGGTGAGAGCTTGTTAATAACCGCGAATGGCACTGCGAAAGAGAGGCGCTGCTAAACCTCCCTGCCTGGCAGAGACCTCATCCATCACAGAACTGCTGCCGTTGAATATAGCACATTTACACAGTCTCTGAAAGATTTGCAAAAGCACCCAGGAGATTAAAGTGCATAAGTGCCAATGACTTTAAATGGTACTTGCTTTTGCAAATTTCATCCCCTGGGACTTCAGTAAACTTAATAATGCACAAAAAATAACAGTCTGAAGTGCAATCCAGCTTTACATAAGCTTGGCAAGTTTTGCCTTTGTTCTAATTTGATTGATGTTGTAAGAAGAAAACAAAAATGACTCCTTTTTCAGAAATTATCAGGCTGGAAAGTAGCCTTTATTGTAATACTTAATTCCTAGCGTCACAAATAAAGGTGTTCTTAAATGCCAACAGGTAAGTTGTTTTTCAGTGGATATCAACAGGCTAGCTTATGTCAGAGAAGAGAAGGGAATTAACTGGCCTTGATTAATTATCTCACCTAAAGAATGCCCTTGCCAATGGAACACGCAAAAACAGATTCCCAAGAGGGAATAACATAGCCTAAAGCGTGCAAACAAAAGTAACCTTTTAAAGTCTGTTTGCATCAGAGGCCTTGACCTGTTGTCTAAAAATAACCCAATGAACCTCTATCTGTAGTGTATCCACAGAAAAGCTATTCATCTGGGAATGTTTTAGCAACAAGCAGCACAAAAATCAAGGGAGCGAAATTTGTTTGCTAGGACAAAGACAAAGTAATGCCAGTGCGTGCCTGTTCATACCATGACAGCTAAGGTACTCCCTGAAAGACTTGCAGATGCTCAGGAACCAACTTTCCATGTAAATGCATCTTCCTTGGCCACATGGTTTTGTATTCCCGAGATGCAATATATTTTTCAGAGGCATTTTTCAAGTCTCAGGTCCATCGCCTACATATTGTCAGGTATTTGTAAGGCAGCTGGTTAGAAGGATGCTCCAGACCTGGCAAGCAGGCAGCATCTCTGCAGCAATGTGAATTGCAAGGGGCACTGGGTGACGTCTCCAAGGTTTCCCTGATGAGTATCCTTTTGAGCAGCCATCTGCAAGAGGGGAAGCAGATCCAGGAGTCCCATCTCACCTTTATGCAGCACATCCTCACTCACGCTGCAGTCCTGCAGCCCAGCCCCCTGCTCCACACTGCTGGGCGGCTTGTGCAGGGAGGTGGGACGCGATGCAAATAAAATCCAAGGGCAGAAACAAAGTGGAAGTCAGTTGGTGCACCCAGGGCTGCTCTCCAGTGACTGCTTTCCTGCGTGGCAGCTGCACGTCGCGGGTGTACATTTACGTTTGAGCCTGGGCTCTGACTCTGCCTTGGCAGTGAAGGAAGGCTGGGCAGATGAAAAGGGATGGTTATCGTTTTGCATTTGTTTCCTCAAAGGAAGATTGTTACCACTTGTATGCAGGCAGCAAACGTCATCAAGAGAATTCTCCTTCTCACTGAATACTTTCAGAATTTCCTTTACCCTTTTTCACTTTTTTCTTTGTTGCTAGTCCTAACCTCAAAGCTTTGGCAGTTACAAACTTAAACTATAAATAATATTGAACATTACTTGTTTAAATTAGTCTTATTGACTACAAAGCTGGCAGGGTTACAATGTCAGTGTGCAGCAGAGAATCAAGATAATGGAACTTTAATTCAGACGATGGGCACCAACTCATGTACGTATGTAAGGATGCAGCTAATGTGGGTTGCTCTCCAATGCCAAGAAAAACTCACATTAATGGAAAGTGCTGCTTTAACTACGAAACGACCATATACTTCATTTGTATAAAAGTACATAGAATGTGATGCATAATGCATGCTTTTCCCTTGTGTGCCTCCACACAGCAATACTGAAAAAGAGCAGAAATAGAGGATCTAATCATCCATCTTTTTGCTATGCGGCAGATGTCAATGAACTGGAGTTAGCGTTACATTCTATTAAAATCCCAATGTCCCAGCCAATAACCTATCTTTCAATAAACCCAGGTCTAATGTCCATTGAGATGTGAGCTAATGCTGAGTGGAAAATTACTTCTGTGTTTACCTGCTTCCAAACTGTATTTTATCCATTTTCATTTACCAGATAAAAACAATTGATTGCCTTACCTTATCCTTTGTAAAGAAAAAGCCTTTATGATCAGGGGAATATTGATGGCAGAACAATTCTCGTGGAATAAAATTGCTTTCCTTCTGAACAATGATTTTAATTTCTCCAAATATGATGTCTCCCAATTCATTTTTTAAGCCCTAGATTCAAGAGATGGTTTGGGTGATCTCCAGAGACTCTAGGTACCATATGTCAGGGGAAAGTCTAGAGGGCAAACTGCAGGATGACTGATCAAATACTGAGATTTTTATTTTTAACTCTAAGACGGAATTTACACAGCACAGCTGTGATCCCTAAATGCCTGCCAATTGCCTTGCATAACTTGAACATATTGCAATGCCTCAGTGCCTGTAATATTGCCCAGGTATCCCCAAAAGACAACACTATACTGTTTAGTTTTACATAACTGAATGGGAAATATCTAAGTAATTTATTACATCAGCAAAAGAGTGAGTGGGAAATTAAATGCTCCTGCTCTTCAACATTAGGCAATCGCNTACTGTAATTCTCTACCCACGCCTTCTCCTTAACACACTGTGGTTACATACATCCCCTTCACCTTTCCCATACTCCCACCCTTTCCACCACAGAGATCACCTTCGCTCAACCCCACTCCCAAACTTTTCAACCATCTCCTACCAGTATATCCACTCTGTCCTCTTCCCCAATTCCTTGGGCCCAAGAACTGGTGTCTGATGCAGGGACCACTCCAGGCTTTATGGGAGCATGTTGACTGATCTGCCCTGGGACTGATCAACTGAAAAGTCTAATGCTGCTGCGGTGTCTGATTTTCGGCCTGCCTGGTGTTTGGGCAATGAGGCTTGTTGCTGGTTGAGGCCAGCCAGCTGCCAGGCCAGGCAGGGAGATGCGCTCTCCATCAACTACCAAATCACCCTGCAAGCCAGCCCCATTTCATAGCTGTGTAGGAACAGCCTGAGTTTATATAAGTATCTGATAACCAGTGATGGAAAACAAACAAAACCTGTTCCTACAACGGGTACTTCCACGTGCCTGACACCAACATAGGGATCAGACACGTTTCCCATGTCTGACTTGCAGGCAGCACTATGTCACCTCTGCAGAAGTGGGGAAGGTGGGACTGCACCCACGCTGGGCAAAAGCATGGCTGAAAGCAGGAACATGACCAGCAAAGTCCTTGCTTTGTTGAAAGGTGCCCATTTTCTGCCAACATCACAGCTGAGTTTGGCTGCAACACCAGGAGGGGGATCACAGGTATGCCCAAGCCACAGACAAAGGAATGTGTCACTGAGGCCTGCGTGTGTGGTCTGAACTGCTTTGACGTGCTCGGGAGAGATGCCAGTCTTCTGCAGGTGTGTCTGTTTCCCCCTTGCTGCAGTTATTGTTGGTTTTGTTATTGTCTTTAATATTACTAATCATTGCCACCATCTTGTGGCTATTTTTTTTTAATATCGTTCACTGAATTAAATGTGGATTTGGTGCCCCAGAAGAAATGACAATGCTTACAGAAGGACAGAGATATCATTTTGCTAAAAGCTGCAAACTAAACTCAGAAAGTCACTATACTTTGTGCCCTCAATGAGGCCAACATATCACCCCTCAAGCACCCTCCCTCTGTCACCTTAGTCCAGAAGACTTCAAGGGGAATATTTATGGTGGAAACTACTACTGAATGTGAGTAATAGTATCGGTTTGGCCTTTGTGAAAGAGCATTAAATCACAACACACTGAGAAGGGGCAAGAGTCCTCCGGCTTATTTCAAGAGCTATTTTTAGACGTGGATACTCAGACTTTTCTTATCAAATAACTAGTCATCACAAGTAAAGGCAAGATAACTTTTGAGAATAAAATAGGAAGTCATTGGAACCTTTTCTGAATGTCCAAAAAAAGTTGATTTAGAGATCCTTGAAGCCTCTGCACCTGACTGCAATAATTTAGTAACAGGAAAGAAGAAAGCACCAAAAAACGCCCCCTGAACGGAATACAATTCCTGCCTGATTTGAAAGCCAAAGAACTGCAGATAAAGACATTTTCCTGGATTTCTGTATCATCCCAGTATTGCAGAGGTGCACTGGGACTATAAAAGTAAGAAAGGTGTTTTACAGCCAATACAGTCTCTAGGAGAAAATCCTGACTAGACAGAGAGACCGCAGAGAGGCTCCATATTCATGGGAAATGATGTTCTGACTATAAGCCAACAAAATACCACTGTCACAAAAAATGCCAAAAGCCACGTAAATTTGTGGCAAGGGGATTGTCACTTGTAAAATAGTCAAGATAATTATGCTGCTGTGCTTGGCACTGGTTACGTTTCATTTGGACGGCTGCATTTCATTTCAGGCACACAGATAAGTTGGCAGAGTTTAAAGAAGAACAAAAAATTATGAAAAGTGTTGGAAAAAGAGACTGATGAGATGAGGTTAGGGAAACTGGGTATAGCTGGTCTGGAACAAATTCATCTTAATGACAGGAGGGAGGATTTAGGTTAAGTACAAACCAACCTTTATAGCTTTAAGAAAAGTTCAAGCCATGGAACAAGCTGTCAAGGAGGGTTTTAGCCTCACCATCACCAGAGATACTAAAAGGCAGGAGACCATCTGTCAGGAAGAGTTTAGGGATTTAAAAAAAAAAAAAAATCACTGCCACAATTTAAGAGTTGAACTAAATAACCCATTCGTGATCAGACTTTAAGGGACTAAAAGTGTCATGGCTTCTTTTTTTAGGGTAAGTTTCTAGACCCTTTCACTGTGAAGATTGTCTTGATTATATATAAACTAGCACATGTCAATTCTGCTGACTTGGGATAGGGAATGATATCTGCATTTGAATGTTTACAGGAGATAGATGCCTAAATATTAACCATATCACTAACACTCTCCTTTTTTTCCTATCAGGCTTTGAACATGAGTATAGAGCTGATATTTGGAACAAAAAAAAAGCCTGAATTTTGGTTAAACCATAATTAAAATCTGAGGTTTGTCAGATGTCTTAATATTGCAAATACATAATGGGTCAGCCCAGGCCTGTTCAGTGGCCTGGGGCTTATGATAACCACATTCAAAATTATTTCAGATCAGGTCAAAACTGTAGTGAATGGTAAATGGTGAGTAATGATTACAAGACTTTTCTGTGTTGCCATACAATGCTGGCACTGAGGTGACACTGAGCTCTGAGCACATCTTGCAGCCTCACAGGAAACTGCTGACTGCCAGGAGACACCTTAGGAAGCTTCTCCTTGCTGCAAGGTATCTGATGGTTTGTGGGTCTTAAGGAGTCATGAAGCAACCTAGCCCAATCCATCTTCAGTGGGGATTCAGATGAACCACTGGGACTTTTGGAAGTTTGGAAATTTCCACACTCAGCTGCCAGGTCTAAAATAGGGAGCTGGCAGGTAATGACTGAGGGTAGCAGAGGGTACCTAAGACACCTCTCAGAAGCAGAGGTATCTGGTTATGTCTACATGAGATAGCACCACTACCAAGGGCTATGTGTGCACCACAGCCATGGCCCAAATGCGGACTGTTATACAGCCTGGGTGTGCATTGTGTCCTCCCTCCTCCACACTACCCCTCAAGCTTTGGTTTTCATGAAGGAGAAACCATGACCCACTCCAGATGGTCTTCTGAGGCAGAGGATCAGGGAACATTGCTGTTAGCATTCAAGGTCTCATGTGGGAACACCCCCCCTCTGCCGCGCTATTCCTTGGGATCCAGTGGGCTTTGGACTGGAATTTGGGAAGTGCTGGGTAGCATTCACGCTGCCAGCTTTGTGCCAGAACACCAGCACTCCTTTGAGGCATCAGCCCTTGAAGAGGCCATTTGCGAGGAGTTGATTAGCTGAGTTGAAATCACCTTCAGATGGCTCAGTAAGTGTCAGCAGTGCTTTTCCTTTTTTCCTTTTCTCCTTTCCCAGCTGTGCTCCTCTTTTGCTCAGAGGATTCCCTTACGCCCATCCACCCCCAGAGCATACTTCAGCAGATGCTTTCAGTGACGTACTTGGGCTGCTGTGCTCAGCCGATGTTCTCTGCAGCAATTTCAGGCAGGCTGCAAGCTGAGGCACTGTGCCGTGGCTGGAGTGGATGACCCAGCTGCCACTGCCGCGTGCTTCAATGAGCAGCCTCGTAGGCATGCTCTGCCCCAAGGGATCCCATGGGGACCCTGCTGCACCCACCTGGGACCTGCCTAGGGGATCCTGACAAGTTCTTTGGCTTCAAGCACAGCACTGAGCTGAGTTACGTTGCAGCTTGGGTGACTAAGACCAAATAAGCCAGGGGAGGGAAATGTTTCCATGGGACCTCTGCCCTTCACATGTACACCAGAAGATATGTACATCCCTCTCTCCTCCTGGGGAGAGACTGCGATATGCTGGGGAACATATGTGAACAGGTTGCTGGGCACACGGGGGCTGGCAGCTCGCTGGGGCTAGGACGGTGGGAGCTCCAGTAAGGAGTAGGGCAGCCAGAGAGCACCAGGGTAGCTCCAGCCCTGGGCATTGGACACCTCTCTTGGGGTGGGCCAAGGCCAGGATGTGGGCCTGGCTTGGTGGCGCCATGGCCTGGCAGGGCAGGGCTGTGGAGAGCTGGAGACCCTCCCTGCTGCAGTGCCACTGGGGCAGGGGCTGATGTCCCTGAGGATTTGATATGGGGGCTGCGGCCCTGGGCAGGGTGGAGAGTCCCAGAGTATTGATGTGGGGTCCAGGCCCCAGTTAGAGTAGGGGAGACCCAGGGGGCAGCCAGGGCTGTCAGTGCCCTTATGGCCCCGAGATGACCTTCCTCTCCTTGTGGGTCTCCGGAAGCCTTCTCTAAAACTAAGGAGCAAACAGTGGGATTTTTTCACATAGAAAGCACTGATATGAAAAGCTGTCGCCTCACTTTTCATCATTCCTCTTTTCAGGTGATTTTTAAGTACCTTGCACACCATAGAGTCCCACTGATGTCACCCTGGTCTTGTGAGAACAGGACATGCCATCCCACCCTTTCAGCTCCTGTCCTTAACCAGCTGTTTTTCTGCAAGATGACCTGAGCATTTGTTCCCAGACCACCTAACTTCTCTGAGAGGCTTTCACCAAAGTCTCTTGGTGAAAACTTGAAAGTCCAGGTGCACCTAAGTTACCCACCTGTTTACTCCATCAGCAACAGCCAGAGATTTGTGAATCACAGTTGCTGTCTGCCTCGTGTGGATGTATACAGTTGTATTATGTCATATCATAGTTTCTCTTGAGCTACCTAATAAAGACAGACTCTGTGAATCTCTGAATATTCCTAGAGCCCCTTCTAAACTCTGTTACTAATTTGTCACCACCTATTCCCCTGAAATTGCGGCCAGCAACGGCAATGGGTTGGACAAGGTGGCCGCTGTGTATCTGAGCTCCTCTACAAGATGTGTGTGAACCTCACCCAGTCCTGGTGATCTGCTTTTACTAATTTTGCCACATTAATTCAAACTCTCTTCTACTGGCATTTCAGTATGACAATGAATTCCTCAAGTTGAGTTATTACAAAAAAGACCTCTCTTGTGGGAGCTTCTGTAAGATTAATTTCTACTTTAGGCAAGAGCTCCACTTCCCTACGTCCCCACAATTCTCCAGTAGGTTACCAGTCTGAGGAGCCTTTGATAAAAGTTTCATTTATAACTCTTAGTAAAGCTTCTGGTTGACTGAAACTCTTTTCCTCACCTCAGCACTATCCAGATAAGTCTCTGAAAAGTATGAGTAAGTGGTAAGAAAGGAAATTAAAAACTGCCACCTTGGATATGAATAAAGGATCCATGAAAAGCAAGACTGGGGAGCAAGAAAGCTCTCCTCTCCTGGGAACATGAACTGAATCTGTGATGCTAAAGCATTTTCATAAAAAGGAAATTGTCTGACAGGAGCAGCCACAATTAATCCAAACTTCATGCCAGTTCACTATTTCCTCCTTATGTTTCGCTGTATATTAAGACTGTATTTGCAAGGTGCACTCTGAACTTCACATTAAAGAATAGCCCTGCTGCTGAAAGAGCCATAATTCATTTACTAACAGCCCTTGTTGCTGTGCTTCAATAATGTAATCTTTTGCTCTGTGTCCCAACCAAATGATTATTCCTGTTGTGTCGGAAATTTAAGTCCGTGGAATGTCAGATCAAATATAAAAGCCTAGTGCTTACCCACAGCTTTTATTCAATTAAGTACCCATTACAGAGCTCATGCTATTTCAAACGACATAATGCAGGATGCAAATGCAGTCCTTTGTTACAGCTATATGTTCAGCTAAACAAAATGGCACCAAAACAATCCAAAACCATTACAATTTTAAAATTATTATGCTAAGGTGATTATTATATGGTGAACAGTCTTTGTGAAAGACAAGAGGGGAATCCGTGGCCTCCACAAACCACGCTTTGAACACAACAGCAGCATTACTCGAGGTTTGTTTGTGGAATTCCTAAATGCAGAGAAACAGTGCTGCTAAAATATGCTCTTAGAGTGAAAGCACCAAGCTGCAGCTTGGAGAACTCTGACTTTGCAGTCGATGCATGGGTAAGTCGTATAGGCCAGGATCCGACAGACAGAGGTGCCTAAGGCAGGGTCCGGGCAGAATTTAGATGCTTAGCCCCAAATGAAGATCTAAAAAGCCCCATGCATTCCCTCTCAGTCTTGCCGTGCTTATTAAGTACCTCACACGTCACTTCTGCAGGTCTTCTACATCACCCGAAGGATCCACGAGGTTTCCTCTGCTCAGCAGCTCTGAGACCTCCTCCTAACTAGCACCGTCCCTCTGCCATTATCAGGTTTGGGGTCCTCACTCAATTGCGGCCCAGCACTGCAAGTACCTTAACCCACGTAAAGCTGTGAGCCTTCCCTTTGCAGTCCTGCACCCTTTCAGGCACAGCTCTGCTTCCTTCCAGTACTGCTGCTATGGTGGGCTCCCCTGGGAAGTGACTGCCACTGGCGTGAGATCCTTCCTTTCCCTCTATTCCTACCCCTTGGTCGCAACGTTCTGTTTGTTCAGTTCAGGGAACTGATGATACATGTATCCTTTGCCCTGGTGACCAGAATACTCCGGTGGGAAGTGGGAGAGAAAGAAACGAACCTCTCTAGGTAGAGCTGGGAACTGCACCAGAATGTCTCGCACCTGAAGGAGCCAGAGCTCTTGGCTGTTCAGGCAAGGGCAGGCAGGCTGTCACATCTCCGCACACCTACCTCTGTCAGCCTGGAGGTGAGGATCACACCTTCTTTAGGAGAACCAGTGCCAGCACCAGTCCATCAGAAAAGGCTTCTGTCTCTGATTTCCCTAGAGACAAAGATGCCTACTGGAACCCCTAAATCTGCTGGTGAAGCCAAGATTATGAGATTCTTACATGTGTGTGTGTGCCACTTGCTCATTTTAAATAGCTCCTTTTTCTGAGCACGAGGGACTTGCTTAAACCTTTTCTGAACCTTCCTTGTGTACTATATGGGCAGCCAGTTCCCGATCAGGCCTGAAGCCAGGCAAGATCCTTCCTTAAGGACCAGCCTGAAACTGGTCTGTTACTGTTTTACAACAGGGAGGGAACAGAAATGCTGTTAAGACAGGTATTCTCGTAGCCGTTTTTCGCTAATCGATGGGCTAGTACAGTGATAAAGGAGCTCATATAGAGTTAAATACAGAACACTGCAAATGGAGATAGAGAGCCTGTTATCATTTACTCATATTGAAAATAATATGAAAAGAGAGAGATGTCATAGAAATAGCTACTGATTATGCAGAGAGTGAAAAACTGCATCAAAAAGAGAATTTAAAGAGTCAGCTACTTATGATCCTCTAAAGGTCTCTGGAATTGGGTTTTGTATTTTGTGTCTGATTTTTTTTTCCCCCCATAACAGTCAATGTGGTCCAGGCTGGGTAATTCTGAATGTTAGCATGCAAGAGGAAGGACA
This sequence comes from Zapornia atra, assembly GCA_013400835.1. Classification (NCBI taxonomy): domain Eukaryota; kingdom Metazoa; phylum Chordata; class Aves; order Gruiformes; family Rallidae; genus Zapornia; species Zapornia atra. The sequence continues at coordinate 241,818 of VZTU01006407.1, read as the reverse complement.
GGGACAATTTCCCCACTTAAACCACGTTATTGGCATAACTGCAAGACAAAAATAAACTGCTCACTGCTGCCTGTACCTCTTCCCCTCATGCCAGCTTCTGTCTGCAACTTTTTACTTTCAGCTCATTATAAGAAAGTAATTTTATTGTCACATTTGTCTGGCAGCTGGAATTCTCCAAATGAGGTAAGCAGGGCTGAGACGTGGGCTCTCATCCCTCAGCAAAAACCTTGCAACATACGGTGCTGTTATGTCTGCAAGCTCTACGTGAAGAGGAGAAATGGCATCTGGGCTGGGTTCATTTGTAACGCTGTAGTCGCTGGATTAATATGAAAAGACAGATGAAGGCAGTCACTTTCATTACTTCACCCTAACTTTTTATTACAACATCGAGTAAAATGGTGAGTTACAGCGGATAATGGGCGTGCAACACCTGGGATGAAGTCACACACAAGCTCATGGTTTGTTATCTGCCAACGGGGTTTTAAATATCGGTAATTTCTGTACATGCATCTTAGGGTTACTTCTGATTTTCTTGATAAATCATTTCGGGATTACTTTGTTTTAAGCTGTGAGGTAGCTACTAAGACTGGGACCCCGCTTTTTTCTTCTGGAATTTTCTGAACTGGGACTGTATCGCCACAGCCGCCCGCTCTGTCTCTGGTGCGTCCATGTCTATGTCAAATTCCTCTTGAACCTTCTTCTGCCCATCTGCCCAAAGAAAACAAAACAATACAAAACAAATGGTTAACAGCTTTTCCAAACAGGGATAATCACTGGACAGTGCAGGTGAGAAACCCTGCCCTCTCCTCCACAGACACAGCCATGACAATGGGAACCACATTCAGGAAAAAAAACCTGCCACCAGCTTTGGCACATGCAGCTGAAGAAACCCCCAGCCCCCCACAGAGGCAGAGTCTGTGACAGCCCGTTAGCAGCCAAGCACCAAGAAGTGACATCCAAATGGTGCTCCATGGTCACCAAGCATCACCCCGATGCCTGAGCAAGTCCTCTTCTGCCCCAGGAGCTAACAGTGAGGGCAGAGGGACCCTCCTGTACACCCCAGCAGGTAGAGGTTACATCCCCATGTTTACTCTAAAACAAAGGCACCTTAAAATATTATAAAGTAGGGATTAAGTCTCTGCTCCCAGCCCACCTCCAGCATTAAAAGAAGAGATAGGAGCTCCTAAGACAAATTTCCACCCTTTTTACTTGTTTCCTGCCCCATCACCCTCAACATGTTCTGCTTGTCCCCTCTGAATCATATATGTTCAATCTCTCTGCCACTGTGCTGCTTCCCTCACTTCTCCCAGAACACTGCTGTTGCCTTTCAGCCTCGATCCTTGGCTCTTTGCCTTCCTTTATCCCCAGTCCTCAGCTTTCGGTTCAGATGCACTTGGACTTCCACGTGGACAACCCATCTGAACTTTTCTTCCTCCACCTACATCTTACCAGTACAGCCCTGGGAAAACTCCTGTCCTCATTGCAAAGATAACCCTAATCAGCCCAGAGTAATGAAGGGAGAACACACATTCACTCCACTAACCTCAGTGTACCACTGAGTTTCTTTCCTCTACAAACTTGTTTATTAAACTCACTTATATAATTGTTGTATCCCAGCCCTGCAGTGAACGTCATGTCAGGAGTCTACAGGCAGCTCTGCTTAAAACAGCTGTGGGAATTCACCCCTTGTGAACCATTTTGCTTTTTATTCTTGAGAATAGATCTGGGATGCTCATCCCCAAGTACTGTTAATGCAAATCAAGGGAAACAAACACTTTCAATGTATTATTAAAATGAAATGTGTTCCTCACTCTCTCCTTCCCGCTAGAAAATGGGGATACTCTTTCATGACTTTAGCATGATTCCTGCAGTATTTCTTGCTTTTAGTTCTTGTTCATATTCAGGACTCAATTTCTGTGTCCATTTTCCGTGACTAGAATCTACTCTAAACTGGGAAAATAGTTAAGGGGAAAGTTTTGGCATATTCCATACTGCTTTTAACTACACTAACCACATAAATGCAGCTATGTTATCATAAAAGAAACACTCACTTAATATTTTGTTTTACATAAAAGAACATTTAAGAAGATGAAAACCTAAGAAGAGAAAGTCTGGAGAGGAAGAATAGCTTGAGAGCTTACCAAAACTTTAATTATACAGTATAATGAAAAGTTAGGTTACCAAAACAAAGATTTTTATAGAAGAAAATAATCCTACTAACATTACATCACACTTGCACAGGCATTAAATCCAAGAATCTGCACAGCTTGTGTAACTATTCAAGCAACACAACCATCTTAAGTGCAGAAAAATAATTATTGGCTTATTTTTTTATGGGGAAAGGGATGTCAGACACCACCTCTTCCCCATTCGGCAGAGAAATGGAGATAATTTTTTAATTACCACTTTCATAATAACTTAGTACCATTTTGTTGGTATTTTGGGTGGTTGGTTTTGATTTGGTATTTATGAGTTTGTTACGGTTTAACCCAGCAGGCAGCTAGAACAGCCACACATGGTGGGATGGGGGAATCAAAAAAAGGTAAAATTTGTGGTTTGAGATAAAACCAGTTGATTAGAACAGAAAAGGAAGAAAATAGTAGTAATAATAATAATAGTAATAATAATAATAACGTACAACACCAGTGATGCACAGCACAATTGCTCCCCAGCTGAAGCCGATGCTCAGCTAGTTCCTGAGCCACCTGCCGCCCAGTCAACCTCCCAGTTATGTACAGAGCATGACATCATATGCAGTATGGAATATCCCTTTGGCCAATTTGGGTGAGCTGCCCTGGCTGTGTCCTCTTCAAGCTTTTTTGACCCCTCTGCCTTCTCATTGCCAGGGGAGTATGAGAAGCTGAAAAGCCCTTGACTGCTTGGCAACAACCAAAACATCACTGTGTTACCAACATGATTCTCATCCTAAATCCAAACCTTGGCACTACACCAGTTAAGAGAGAGAAAATTAACTCTATCCCTGCTGAAACTAGGAGAGGGCTAAAGGGAACTAAAACAAGAAATCACAACAACAAACCAAAAAAGGTCTTTAAATCATCCTGTAAAGAATTAAGAATTTTCAGTTGGAACATGCAAATATAGACTTTTCATTTAAAAATTTTAAGTGAAAAAAAAAAAATCAATAGCCTGATCAGCCAGCTCTAACAACAACTGCTCTGTGTCACCAGTAATAGGAAAATAAAAACTGTTTTACTTGTCCATACGTCAGAAAATCTGCTCTATCAATAGGGTCCTATTAACACAGTCTAAAGAGAAGAGGAGAAATTTCTCTTAAGGAGAAATACTCTTACTTCTTATGGAAAAATATTTTACCAAATGTTTATACTAGTAATGCAATGAGCGTTTAAACAGCTTTGAAATTGATGAGACTAATGTCTTCTCATTGCTTGATGATAATAATTTTCATTGTAACATTCTGAGTTTTAGGTTCCTCCCTAACCACTCACTAGACACAGCTGTCAGCCTTAACAGTAGAAACCAAAAGTGCAGCGTATGCATCAATTTTAGCTTTTCAGTATATAAATTACTGTCCCTTGGAAATGTCAATAGGGAAAGCTAGATGGATGGATGCATAGATACAATTGGCTTCATACCTCTTGATGAGATCTGGCTTGTACGTCTCATTTCCTATTACAGCCAAGTCTTGGCAGTATGTTAACTTGCAGTAGTGACTCAGCAATCTTGCATTAAGATTTTATAGACTTAAGAAAACCCAGCATTTAATATATTTTTCTCTAGAATTTCCAGGTCAGTTAATCTTTGTTTGACGTGAATCATCATCACTGCCTCAAAATCAATTGTACCAAAGCAATTTGCCACATCTGAAGATCTACAATATTTTCCTACATCTTAAGGTCTGACTTCCTTTGATTTTTTTTTTTACCTTTTTTTGCTGAAACCAACCCCAAAATTCCTTCTGAATTATTTCTGTATTTCTCTTTTTCCCATCACTAAGGAGAAATGGTAGGATGAGAAGTTTTCAGCCATGACAGGCATGTAAATGAAGAAATTAGAAGAGTTCAAAAGCACCAAGGCATTTATATTGGCAATGCAGAAATTCATTGTTGGCTTATGGATGGTGTAGAAAAATATATATAATGATTATGCAAACATAATGTACATTATAAACCAACATGTATATAATCTATACAGAATGTATGAGATATACCTGTGTTTTCTTTCTCCCTATGCCTATCTTTCTATATGCATGTATGGTATATCTACATTTGAACATACAGAGAATATATATAAATACAGATATACTTTATATATATAAATATATATAAAGACATATTTGCTTAAGGAGTTTTAAGTCCTGTGTTAAACTGAAAAGGCCTCAGTGGGTTATTCCCTAAATTTTGGGATTGAATTTTCCTGGAGTTCTCCCCCAAACATTTTCTACTGATGAGTGGCACCCTTTAGCAGATAGATCATCAATGCAGGAGGAACACTTGTGTGCCTTCTTTGGCTTTGCCTGTAGGAAAAGATTTTAGCTTTTACTTTGTGTTACTTTACTAAAAGTAGCCTAACAATTGAAAATGTATCACCACTGCTCATGATCCTGTTTTCATTTTACTGGTTAGTTAGAGCTGAGAACATGAGTATCAGCTCCCCATGGGGTGGGTGGGTGGGTGTGAGGGCGTGTGTGTGATCTTTAACGTCCCTTCCAACCCACATCATTCCGTGACTCTATGGATAAAGACTTGACCCACTTAATTACAGTGAAAACCCAGTCTGTATTCAGGACCTGCACAGACTAGAGATGACCCCACTGCATCAAAATCAGTGACTTAAAGCCATTGTGCACCATCCCTATGACATAGACACCTATGCCAGTAGCTGTTCATGTATCTCAAACATGCAGGCTATTAAGTTTGAAGGCTGAAATCATGAGATTTATGCCGAGAACTGAAGGCAAGCCCATAGAAATGTCCCACTTTCATTATTTCCCACTCCTAGCTTTCCTTTCACAAGGGATGCCTAGCTTGGGAGTAATCTGAAAACCAAGGAAACTTTCACTCTCAGCAGGGCAGAGCACAGATAAGCACTTGTGCAGACTTTACTCTTGGACTTGTTTTTTTCATTCCGATTGGTGGGAGCCAACCATTCTGTCTGATAAGAAGCCACTTTCTTCCAAGCTACATTTATGTAGCAATAAAGGTAGACCTGGATTCCCTTCCCATCCTCACACACACACGCTTTTCTTGATACCTACACTTTCTAGACTATGTGCAGATTTCTTCCACATGGATATGTGTGGGCTACCGCAAGCCCACATGAGGGAACTAGAAGGAATATCACTGTTGTCAGTAGACTTCAATTCACAAGCTACTTGGGGATTTTGAGGGCTTAGAAATTAAAAAGGAAAAGCACTGGCCTGCACTTTCAGCTTTCTAAGGGGATTTGATTTCATTAGCACACCCCCAAAACCTTTCTCACCACACTCAGCTATTTCATGGCTTTCCCTGAGAGATTTCTTCATGCTTAGTCCAAATTCCCTCTCCTGGATAGAGACTCCCACTCTTGTTCTGAACATGCCAGGGGAGACAGTACCTGTTCCTGCTGGGTTCTGATCACCACCAACAGGGGAGGTAAAGAGAACAATCCCACACCGACAGCCATGGGTTGGCCATACTGAAAGTCTAGTATCTGATGAGGTTTTCAATATCATGTGTTTAATGCAGACTTACTCTGGCTATGTGTCAATTCAGGAAAATCTAAGGTGTGGTGAAACAAACTCCTTGGAGCACAACATCAACTGCTTAGTGAGTCCTGTGCCCCCAGCACCAGTGTGGTGCTCTGGTGCTGCAGACTGCTTCACAGGGCTAAAGGCTGAGACAACCTGCCTGAAGATTACTTTGGCATATGCAACAGACATACCAGCAAGAGAGCCTGAAACACCATCTAATTAGCTCTTTTCCAAATCTAGCATCCTGAAAGCTCATTTCGCATTGTTGCAATGGAAAAAGATCTATTTATTCCATTTCCAGATGAAACATTAGAATGCTGTCTCCGTAATCTGCTATGCTGCCTCATAATCCATTGCAAATACTGGATGGATAATGAAACTGCCTGCAACAAGGAAAACAATCAAATCTTACACACAAATCTACCAGGCAAACTCTCAAGAAATGCAAGTGTAATTATTCACAAATATGCCTTCAGCTATTTCTTTCATTTACTTTTCAACTATAAAGTAAAATTAATTGCAACCACGTTAGAAAAAGAAAAGACTGCTTATTCCACATGGGCCAAAAGCCTAAAGTAGTCTTTCATGACCTCTGAAGGTAAGCTAAAGAGACTAGCCTTTCCTAAAAGTGTTCATGGAAGGACCTTTTTGGGACAAGAGGACTCTATTCTCAGCATTTTTGCATCCTCCATTTGAAATAGAGATTGCTTGTCACCTTCTGGAAAAACATTCGGCATGAAAAACTGCATGGGCTGGAGCCTCTAACTGGCATTTCATGTCTTAAGCGCTATCCTCCACCCCTGCTCACCCGGCCCACATCCAACAGGAATTATGGGACTCTACTGAAGATGGAATATGCTCATAAAAGTACTTCATTTTTCAGGGGCTGAACTGCAGCATTTGGTAAAAGACTAAATGAAGTGTGGGACACAATCACAGTGCCCCATAACATGCCGGAAGCAGTATTTTACCTCAGGCAGGATCATTACCTCCCACTGCTCAACAGATCATTCGCTGTGACAATCCTTATCCTACTCTGATCCCAAGCTGTTACACCAGTCTGTCCAATGAGGCAGAACAGTCCCTAATCGAAGAGAACCAAAATGGGCAGAAATCTCACGGGTATTGATATTCATGTGGAGCATCACCTCTGCGTGATGGGAAAAGCCATTTTATCTGACTAGGCTCCACAAAGCAACCAGCCAGCTAGAGAAAACATACGGGTGCTTACGTGTACAGAGGCCAGAATTATTGCCTTACAAGTACCAGTTTTGAAAGCCAAGAGTTCTGATCATTTTTCCCCTCTGTATTCAATTGAGGTGTGAGGAAGTGAAAGACAGGGTCTTTTCTTCTAGACGAGTCAATCTAGCTTTTTCCTTCTGCACAAGATAAGGAGAAACAATACTATACATGAACTTAACACTGAAGAAATGAGACCATCTACTTCTCAACTATAACAGCTCTCCGGTCAGTTGCCAGGGCCACACTAGCCAGAAACCTGGCTCTGAACCTTTGTTTTGGTCACACTGCTGCTGCTTAGCAGACTCTCACTTAACAAGGCAGCTGAAAAGATGTCAGTGCTGGGGAAGTGGACGCTGCCCAAACCCAAGAGAGGAAAGGAAGTAGTGCTGGCATGCAGAAGAAACCCTTAATCTGACCTTGCCTTCTTTAATTTATTTCCTAGCCTTTTCTTTTGTTGAATGAAATGCCAATTAGAGGCCTCTCAGAGATCATCAGCACAGCAACTACAATTTGTTGCTCTCTGTATCGGGAACAACCATGTCCCAGAACCTTGAGCACTGCACTGGTTTTGCAACTTCACTACCTATATCTGTGCAACGCAGTATCATTATCTGACTGTTATATAAATAATCCAACTCAAATGTTCAGCTACTTCACTTTTAAGGACAAAATTTTTCTCTAATTAGCTTAGGAATAACACAATAATTTTTCTTCCTACTCATTAAAAATGCTGCAGGGTGAGGCACTAATTTTGTGACAAGGGCCACATCACTAAATTTGCTCTTGTTTCTTCACTCCATAATGAACTTGGACATTCAGGGGACACCTTCCACAGTCAAAGGCTGCCTGTTCTATTTGAATGTCAGTAGGCAGGCACGGGATGTCGGGACAGATTATGGGTTTATAGAAGGGGGATGATTTTCCGTGCTTGGTTATTTGGAAGTGGTAGGTCCTTGGAAAGTGTAATGTCCACACAGCAACCATCTCTGAAGCACAAACTCTGGAGCCCAGCAGTCTCCTGAGACTTCAAAAGTGTGAAGGGAAATAAAGGTTATAATTGGTGATCAGATTAAATGTAACAGCTATTTTTATCTGAACCACAAGCAACCAATATCAAGCCAGAAAAGAATTAACATCTTCCAACTTAAGTGTAAAGTACAATTTGGTATTAAAAAAATTACTTCATCGGGCAACCAGAATCCTTTCTTCTTCAAATTGACCTTTACTTTTGTAATGCAGTGTCTTTATCTTGAATTTGAAAAATTAGCTTGGCTGTAGAAAATAGTCGTTCTTCTACAATTTTAAAAATTTTATTTCAGCATGAGGCTTTTGAAGTGTCTGATTAATCTCAGTTGTAATAATGTTAGAGAGCAGCAGTACTATTTCTGACATAAGATAAATGAAGTAGCACAAAATTATATATATTGGGGTAATATAATGAAAAAGGAATAGTGATAAAATCCCATTTACAAAAATTATATTTCCAACTAATTTGTAGCCAACCACAGATTAATTGATTTTGCTCAAGAATACAGACACAAATATTGTTCATCTTCAAATGCCAATGTTATTTAAGCAATCATTCCTCATCTTCACAATAATTAATGCATCACCAACAGACCTTTAGAATGGCTCACAAATGCATAACCAATGCATAGGTAGTTATGCAAGTGTTAATGGGCATCTACAAGGTATTCTGAAAATGAAACTAAGGGCCCTAATTCACATCCCTACACAGAGACCAGACTTTGTGGAAGCTTAACTAGGAACATAGCAAATTAAAACGGCTATTTTAGCTGTATAATCCCATCTCTCACTAGATAAAGCTGCATCTGAGGAGCGCTACACTGACTGGCAAATGCAATGGAAACCTCTGGAACATAAAAAGAAGTGGTGCTGGGGATCACATGTTGGCACAGCCAGGTCCCTCTGTCACTGAAGAACAATACCCCACCAGCAGGGGTACTTAGTCTTAAATCCTTGCGGAGAGAGTGCCATGAACATCCTCACAAATACAGTCCAAAGTTATGGGAGTCTCTGCAGCTGCAAACACGTGATCCCCAACAACCCAGCCAAGTTTTAAATGGGAAGCGCTATGATGTGTTTTTAATTTCCTGTGCAATTTCCAGTTATCACTTCCTCAGTAAACACTGTGCCTTTAAACAGCTTTCCCGTTCGACCGTGGAGAGTGCTGCATTTCAGCAGTGCGTGTAGCAAGCTGCCCTCTTGCCTCGCTAGTCAACTGCTTGATTAATATATGATCAGTTACTTTCCTATTATGGTAGCATTCAGGCGCTCAAATCATAGCTGGGAACCCTAATGTGGTTACAAATGCAGAACAATAAATTCGCCACCACCCCTCAGTACTGTGACCTTTGAGAAAGTGTCTCCAGCAATAAAGTTTTAAATAACAACAGAAGAGCTTCCTCAAGGCTGCTTCCTAGGCTGTGGCTGCATCAGCACTACCCAAGGCCATGGTATGGCTCAGGCACCATCCACCACTTCTCTGGAGCATGTAAAACTCAGCACAGCCACTGGCATGGCTGGGACTGCTTCCTGCCTGGCTACTGCAGCTGTACAGGGTGACTGGGACCCTACCTTGCAGACAAGGCAGATGAGAGCACCCTGGGGTTTTGAGAAAAAGAAAGTTTAGCCCTGTGAATGCAAGCCATGCTGCTCCACTTTGCATCGGAGATAAGGCTCATTTTGAGTTGGCACTTGCTATTAATTCTGTGATGCCTGACAGTACCCGAGAGCCCATGAAAGCAAAATGCAGAAGAGAGGTGTTCATCTTCCAACATGGTACCGCATCCCTTGTGTTGCATAACAGCCTTGCTTTCCAGGAATGCTTTCCCCCCACCTCCCTTCTTCTTTGCAGTTTGTAAAGAGTAGCTAGGGAATAAGCTCAGAGAAATGGCAGCGATCACAATATGCCACACAGAAACAGCAGAAAAGGGGGCTCAAATTCATGCACTGCCAAAGTGAGATGAGCTGGGGAAGATGGCATAGGTTACAGAGGAAAACCTGTCAATCAGAAAAAGGAGGGGAGTCAATCAAAAGAACTGTGGTATGGAGTCAGAAGGTGTTTCTCTTCACACACAAAATGAAGAAAATGAAGAGCGAGATTTCGCCCTGCTTATCTTCAAAGTGGAAAATAAGGGCAGTGTCTAGGTGTCCCTGCACACAGGCAGATCTGTTAGTAACTAACGAGAGTGCTATTTTAAGTTATCACAGTAACTTTAATAAAAACTGCTACAGGAAAGCTTGGGAAATCACAGTGAGAAGATATTCTCCTCTTGTAAAATCCATCACTAAATTCTAATTACAAAGTATTTAACCACACTCTCAACAGTGGACAGTGTAAGGTAGAGGAACAGAGCTGTGCCATTTAATGTTCCAGCATTAAGCACGGGACTAATTTCAGTATCTCTGAGGTGGGTTTGGCCCTGGCTAGAGGCCAAATGCCCACCAAAGCTGCTCTATCACTCCCCTTTCCAGCCAGAAAAGGGAGAAAATATATAGAGACTTCAGATTCTCGATAAGGACAGAGAGACATCACTCTGCAATTAGTGTCATGGGCAAAACAGACTCAGCACAGACTAAAGAAAACCAATTTATTGCAACTACACTACACACCCAGTGAAACCAAAGTCAGGCAATGAGAAGTGCAGCCAGGTCTTAAAGCATCTTCCCTCATCCCTCCCTTCTCAGCAGACTAAACTTCATTTTTTTTCTCCTAAATGTGACTCACAGAGGCGCTGTGATGATCACCAATTGGCTCGGCCTTGGTCAGCGGTGACTCCGGCCTTGAATCAGCCAATGTTTACTCTCTGGGGCCTGCAGAGAGCTTCTAGCTGCTTCTTGCAGAGGCCGTAAAAATCCAGCTACACAAAACTGCGACTATCTCCTATGCCTTATCACATGGTTCCAAAAAACGCCTTGTAAAATTATCTGCAATAAACATTCACTATACTGCATAGACTGAATACAAGATACCAACATCTTAAATTGCATCCAAACACTGCACCTTTTACTTGTGCAAACCTGGGCACTGTTGGTAATAGGGTAATTACTTCAGCACAACCCCACCATGAAAACCCCACTGCTTTCATACAGGTATGCACAGCGGATTTTTTAACATCTTTCACTACATGACAGCTTGGCAGTGCTTGCAAAGGCAGTTGGGCTATTCTCAAAGTCTTGCAGATATAAGTGGAGCTTATAAGGTTAAAAATGTCCAAGGAAGCATTTGGAGTCAGTTTGAGACGGCACAAAATTGTCAGAGGGTACCTGATCCAGCCCACAGACTGAGTTGAACTATCATGCTCTAAGAGATTCTTTTGGAAGTATATTTGGTAAAAGAAATTTTGTCACCCCTCTATAAAACCAAATACATCCCACAAGTAGAGCCACAGAGATGCAATGGCTATAAACCCTAGGTTCCCAGGACAGCTCCAAGGTAGACACTCTGAGCAAAGACCAGCATACTCTGATAGACATCGATTCACCATGAGACCTGACCTGCCAAGAGACCTTACACACTCCTGCATCAATTGGCTTTGCAGCTTCTGCTCCAGCATCCACAACTGCAACCAGATGTAGTGCAGAACTGATGCAGTTTGGTCAGTACTAGTAGCAAATGTTCCATAGAGTGAAATTCTCTCACAAAAGGTACAGAATTTCAATGTGTCTGACTCCTGAAAGCAGTTACTCAGCTGTAGTTTTCCACCACAAAGCAAAGAAATTCTGTTGCAGGAGGGTTCTAGGAAATTTCCACTGTTTTCTTGTGCTCGGGCTGTTATCCGAACAGAATCATTAATTTGAGTTTACCATGTCTCATTGAACACAGAATGCCACATTATATGTTTATTTCCCCAGCAGGCTGGTTTGCTTAACTTTCTTAGGAAGAGAGGGGCACCTCAGGAGAATGCACGATAGCACCAAAATAGCAGCAAGGAGGAGACAAATGAAGATCCTGAGGCAATATGAGTCTGAAGGAGGATGAAAAGGAATTATATGCCAGAGGGCGTTGTCACTGTGTTCCATACTGTCATGCCCAACAGCCATTTGGAAAGACATGTTACATGTTGTGCAGAAGCTCATTAGGCCAAGCATTTAAAAAGTGGATTCTAGATAAAAAGCTGTCTGCCCAATTCCTGAGAAAAATTCACCTAACCTAACTCACAGGCGTTCACATTGGAGCTCAGCAGCACCTCACTTTAGAAAGAAACCAATGGAGAAAAACATGCACTTTGAGTGTGCAATTTATCTGACCTACTTTAGGATGACTCTCTCCCTTGAATCCCCTTCACATATTGGCTAGTTCTCTATTAGCTATAAAGGGAGCTCATGGTGGCTAGTTCAGATATAATGATACTTAATCAAATTAATAACATTCCTTGACCCTCAGTGGTGCCCAAACTACACACTGTAAAATTTCATATGAAAATTTATCTCATCAAATAATTTATTTAGCCCTTATGAAAGGTACTAGGATGAAACCAGCTAAGAAATCTTATTTGCTTCAGGAAGGAAGACAATAAAATAGAGGCATACCTTCTCACAGTACTCCATCTGTGCGCTTCCACCTCATTGCTAGCAAGAAGAGAACAGCTCACTTCCAATAGAGGGTCAAAATGAACATTTGTTCCTTCTGCTGAGATTGTCAGAGAAGCTGCCAGTTGTGCAGCTGATCTGGATCCTCTCACGCTCCCTCAGGAGCTGACTGAACAGTCTGTGTACATTTCTCTTTTTATAGATATATATAGTTGAACAAACAAAAAAACATGTATCAGCACCTCTTGTTTTCTTTTCTATTTATTTCAAGGACAGTGAATTTTTGTGCATGTATGTGTTTCTACATACTATGGAGAGACTATTTGATGCTCAGAAGCCTCTTATTTTAAGTATACGTTAACAGTATTTCTTATATTTCCCTAATAAGGGATTGCAGTTAACACCATGACAAGCAATGCAAAACCCTTTGTATGAACACGCAGCCAGATGACAGTTGCTGTGAGAACTGTAACCAAATTTGCAAACTCCTGTAAACACCAAATCTCTACTCTGCTATTTAGCTAATAATGAGCCAGGTGATGGCTGCTGCCATTCTGCTGAAGAGTGGAGATGCTCAAAGAAGTGCTGCTGCACCCAGCGTGTGTCAAAGGCAGCCACCACTTGACTGCAGGACTGTGACTACATAAAGGAGAAGGAATAAATGGGTGAGTCAGATGAGATGTACTGGACGTGCCAAAGAACACAAGTATCTTTTAAAGGTATTGCTAGCTGTGCTTCTCTGCCGAGCTAAACCAGTGAAGGCCCCCGCTGACATAGATTATAATCTGCATGAAGTGGAGAGAAAAACAACATTGTGAGCACCTCCTAGTACAGTTTCCCCAAGATGAATCCCCTCTTCTTCTTCCTTGTGTCCTGCTCAGTACCTGCAGGTGAGAAGATATGGCCTCTGCACTGACAGCTGATGTGCACTCAGTAGAGAATTCTGATTTTACAGGACAAGTATACACACATGTTCTTTAAATGCCAACACATACAAGTTACTGCTGCATCAATTCTTAATGGAAGAAATACAAACCCCTCCCCATCCTTGGCTTCTTTATTCTTTCCCCTACTGTAGAAACTGATGCTAAGGTTAACACAACTATTGGCTCCGAGACAGAACATAAGCATAGCTCTGCTCTTCCACAAATTTCCTCTCACAAAGTAATAGAAAAGACCTTATTGTCACATAGGACAATTTACTGTTTGGCATAAGGGAGTAAAAAATGGCAATGAATAGATTGTCTAAGAGAGTGGGGAATGAATCCAGAAGGGCAAGGTGTCCTTCTCAGCATCTTGTTCATTGCTTATAGACTGTTACTGTATTGCGAGGCTAAAGCCTGGAATATCTAACAAGTCAATACCAAAGCTCCGTGGGATTTCTCATCCCTGACTTTAGTGTCTGTATTTATCGAGTGAGGACTGATCGTATAGGGTAATATAATTTTCCAAGCCTTTTTAAAGTCACCGAGATTAATAAGCAAGGTCAGGTACCAAAGGCACTACACTGTACTTCAAACCCTGCTTGCTTTTTTGTTTTTAACCCCCGTCTCATTAAAAAAATAAAACTTCCAGACCCTCTAGGTCCCAGGCACTGACTCAGCAATATCCTCTTTTGAACCTGATGCTACTTCAGATAAATGGCAGAGGGGCTGTTCTCCCCTAAGAACACAGCAGCACGTTCTGACAAGAATCTGACTAAAAGTGTAGATCATTAAGGCTGGGTTGCAGCAGGCTTATTCTCAGGTAAGTAGTGAGGAGCAGCAAGGATGCTTTTCCAATAAAGCTCCAGTGAAAGGAGAAAGTAGGCCCATATTCCTAGCTCTTTATATATATATTTGAAGGTTATGAAGCAGGGAAGGCAAAATGATCTTATTATCCTGACAGATGGTGCACTTAAACCCACACTGAGAACACAAAGAAAAGTAATACGTGCTTGAAGTGCAATGAGTGCTTTCTGAGCTGCCAGTGAAAGTGGTGGCTATGAGTACCACACTGGCCCACCAACCAGGCTTCCTTCCAGCCCTCAGAGCTGAAACAAATTACTTTTTGTCACCTGGAGCATTCCCAGCCTCCTCCATCTCTGGGAAGGACCATCCTGGTCCAGAAGCACCTCCTTTGCTTGACAATCCCATCAGTGAGGATCACACAGCACCACTCCTACTAAAGTACACCTGGTGCAGCCCCATTCCCCTTAACAATATGCATGGCCTTGAGATAGAGGAATAGGGGAGACAGAGAGAAATGGTGATCCATATGCATCTCATGCCCCTACGTGTCCATGAATGGCTTTGTTCCACTTTAGATTTCTACCTCATGCTGAAAACACAGTGAAACAGAGAAATGGAATTACGCTGTGCAGGGGTTTTGGCAGGTGATCACTACACATTTATTCATTTATGGGTAGGGTTTTCTGTTTGGTTTTAACAAAAAAAAAAAACCAAACCACAAACCCTGTGAGTGGGTGTTGAACCTTTATCTCAAGCACAATTGAAAAAAAAAACCCTAACCAAACAACCACATAACTTCCAGACAATGACTTGGGAAGTGCTAGCAAAGTAAACTTCAGCAAGGTTCAAAGAAAAATTCTTTGATGTAAATGTATGGTAAGTGTTTCATAACCTTGCAGATTCACACAGTCTCCCTGAAATTTAGAAGGCAATGGAATGATTTTGTTTTTAAATATAAACATTTTAAATACAAAAAAAAAAATGCAAACACCTTGCCCACCCACCACACACATTTTAAAACAAAACAAAAAACAAGTTTCATTGACTGGGAGAAAAGAAGGGTTCCCATTCTTTCTATCTCTGTTTTCACCTCATTAAGTTTTCACCTGGTGCCTTAACAACTGCTATTTAAGAGCAATTTTATCAGGAAGGGTGGGCATTGATTTAGCAAAGTGCTGCAATTGCAATTAGAGAGTTATTAAACCCAGTGCCAAATAGTCTAATTGACATGAAATTCTAACTGAGGCCAGGGAGTAAAGGTTTCCCTCTTGCTTAAGCCTTATGTTTATCACACACACAGCGCTATCTGAAAAGAATATTAAAGTTGCAAAGTTGAGCGTGAAAAGATAAACAAGCTACACTGATACTGTCATGCACTCATGCAATGAATTCTGCTAATTTTGCACAGAAAACCTTAATTCCAGAATATCCTGTTTCAATTCTTGACTTTGCAATATTCATAGTCTTAGGAGCATGTTGTGTTTCCCAAATCTAAAGAAAAAACTTATATTCTGCTGCAACATCTGAACACCCACATGGCTCCTCACCATGACTGCTTGGAACTGTTAGATCTACCATGTAGACTTTTCAATTTAATAGGTTACTGACAGTGGTAGTAGGCTGTTGTCCTCTACTTGTATCAGCACAAAATGATGAGTTGCACATTTTGTCAGTACATTTCACACAGCTGACAGGAAAGGAAAAATGAGACAATGGGAGGTATGGACTGGAGGCTCAAGGACTTCATAGCTCATTGATGCCTTCAGATGTGGTGGATATTTCTGTTCCACGTCATCTGTACAGTCAAGGTTAGCCCCAGCTCTTCTCAAACCCAGATTATCAACATGGTTCCCAGTGAGTGAGAGACCTCAACAATGCTGGTTCTTTGTTGGGCTAGTCCTAGTCCCCAAAAGTGTACCAGGGCATCCCCTAATCTGAAAACTCCAACCCAGCCCATTTCCACATGAGCTGGCTCCTGGCCTCCTGTGTTTCTCACATCCCACATCATATTCCTCCCTCCCAGTTCCAGTTTCCATTTAAAAGTATCAAACCCTCCCTTACACTCTGGGCTTCTACTTTACTGAGACTTACTGAACTCCATCATCATTCTATCCTTTGATCTCCCTTCTCCAGCTTCTGTGACCATCTGGTTCCAAAAAAGATGGTACATTTCCTCTTAAGAAACTGTGGAACACAGAAGGAGTGCTGCAATGCTCTTAGTTTCAGTTCCTGACCAAAGTGTAGCTTACAGAAGTGTGTCGTGACAATTAAGTAAAACTATAATTTTCTTCAGCCTTGCAAAGACAGCGTTGGCTTGGTTGTTTTAGTGCTTACTATTTGGCTCAGTGATGCTGAATTTTCATTTAAAAAATAATTAACTGCTTCACTGAACACATGCAAACATAAGATTTGTCTTTTTAAACACTTTTAACTTGGCCAGTTTTGAAGATAGAAAAGTCACATCCCAGATGGCAAATCTTAAATTTCTGTTCAAAATGACAAAGGCTCAGAACAGTCAAAGGAGGCCACCAGAAATTGTTTTTAATTGCTAGACATGCTAGCATTTTGCTCAAGCCTCTTTTTTTGATGCAACTGGAATGACTTCACTGATCCCTTCCAAAATAAATTTGCTTGAGGCAATCAACATGACAAATTTCAACCTAAGCAATTGGATTTTGGCAAGGCTGCATACAACTGAAAAGGGAGCTTTAAACCACCAGAGTTCAGCAGTTCTGGTAATTGGCCTTGCCACCAGTTCAGATTATAACAAACAAAATATGTGTATATAATAAAAGAATGTAAAATAAATTAAATAAAAATAGTTATGGATAGCTGGGAAATTTTTTAAGGGATCAGAAAGGGAGCGTGAATATTCTTGTGCTGGTGTTTTGAGAGTTGCCAATGATTTCTTGAAGTTTTAACCTCAGGAGAAAAAAAAATAGTTGAGTCATTTCAAATGATTACATGGAAGACAAAAATTAATCAAAGCTCGCTCTTATAAATTCTGTTTTTGAAGAGTTCTCGAGCACTTAACTGCTACTCCTTTAAAACTTCTCTAGAAAACATTTCCCCTTGTGTGAATTTAAGCTTTTACAGACACTTTGAGTTCTGCTTGGATTTACAGACATGCCGGATTGTGAATAAAGCTGATCAGAAACAGCATCTTAGCCGACACACACAGTTGACCAAGCTCAGATTGTTACTCCAACCCATGTTTTCTACTCTATATAGATTCATTTTTCCTTCCCCTCTTTACAAGGATTACAAACCCCATGATTTTACAAGGGCAGCATCTAGAAAGACTGGAGATTTCACACACTTCCTCAGCATCAGAAAACACAAACTGGGTTAGTGCAATGAAGGATTTTAGTTAGGACTGACACCGCAAGTGTTGGCATATGCAGAATGCACAGTACATGGCACACCCCAGAACTAGTCCCTGCTGCCCTAAAACCCACCTCATTTTCTTCACTGATCAAGTTTTACACCTGAATGTAAACAGAGCCATTTAAAATTTTTTCTTCTTCTCTGTCTCTCAGGAAACTCACTATATACTCCTTCCTTTCCAAGTTAATGTGGCAGACAGAACAATTAGAAGACTCCTTGTTTCCAACCCTGGTATTTTAAAGTCTGCATTGTCTCTTAAATGTGGTGCTCTTCTTCCAGGTGCTTTTTTGCTGCCTACTCCCCTGGTCCGTGCTTAAATCTAGTCTGGGAAACAATAAATGTTTTATGAGCCCAGAGAGAAAAGAGAGATTTTGGATGAGGGTCAACCATGACTCCAAATTAGAGCATTAGTCAGTAACCTTCTTTTGGTAAATGTGGATTCTTTATCAAAGACCAAGACCGGAATTTTGCCTGGGAAAATAAGAGGAGGGTAGTTAGAGGGAGAAACGGCACTTGACCTAGCTGTGCTGAAGGAACATGAAATTCTCTGGGGGAGGAGACAGAATGAGGAAAGAGACAAACACAGGCATGAGGGACATATTAAAAAAGCAAGCCAGAGAAGAAGCTGTTTCTGGAAAAGATGAAAACATCAGTTTTTATGAATAAATAATTAACTAACTTGACCCATCGTAGCAGCCTGGCCTGACTGGCAGAGAGGACCAGTAGCTCAGAATTGCCTCAGAGCATCCCACCACATCTCATGTTTCATCCCAATCTCATGGGCACACTCACTTGTTGCCTGTGAGAATAAGGGATCACACTGGAAGAAAACTATCCACTTACACAAGGCAATGATGGGTTAAAAACTTCAGGATAGTGAGCGCCTCTAGAGCCTCGGACAAACCAGCAGGAATCACTGCCAGCATAGCTATGGCAGTTCGTACCCAGCTGAGGATCTGAGTCTTTGTTTTCTGTTGCTTACATCAGTCTGTGCAAACTTCTGACTAACAATAATCAGAACTTAAAAAAACTTTTTTTTTAAAAAACAAATCAATCAGACTTGTTTCTGACACAAGAAGCTCCCACTGCGAGAGGGGGGATGACACAAACACCTTTTCTTAAGCTGCCTGAACTGAAAGTCAACATTGCTTTTTGTTTTGTTTTCTGGCATGCTTGGTCAAGCTTATCAACTATTTTGTCACATCCAGACAGCATCACTTACAACAGCAAAAGGTACCACTCACACCAGAAGAGTAGGCTGGCAGCTCTAGGCTGGAGACTCACTGTCACAGCAGTTATGAAATGCTAAGCTGTTTCAGTGGAAGCTGTTCTCAGACCCTTGCTGCTAGGTCAGAAACCTCATAAACACACATCAGAATAAAAGCAGCTGCTCTCTATCTCATCTCAGGTTAATTAGATGCTTGTTTCTATTCTGCAAGTTCAATAAAGAGATCTGCACCTAAAGATGCTTCATAGTACTACACAATATCCTGGAGAAAGCTACTTACAGGCGTAGAAAATTATTGCGATGTCCTAAGAATTGTGTGAAGCTTGAAACTAGGGTCAGATTTATGGTAGTTAAAACACCTTTCCATGCTGAGTTTCAAGTAAATTTAGATCTGTTTATACTTTGGAGAGGAAAACAATAACTTCTTAGTGATCTTGCCTAGCACCCACTTCAAAAATAATGGCAGTTGTGTATGTGCTTACATTTATGTTCATTCAAACCTGAAACTTAGAACCAAATGGAGTGGGAGTTACAAGCTCACACAAACATACATATGGGAGAAACTACAAACAAGCACTGGCAACCCTTAATGCAGCTTCCTTCACTGACCTTTTTTTGTGTGCAGTATCATCTTCTGCAAGAAGCAAAAAGAACTAATAAAAGGAAGGAAAGTATTCCATTTCAAAGTCACTCTGGACCTCAGCCATTTCACTAGAGGAAAATGTTAGCAGGGGTAATCTTAAGATGATGAATAAAGACAAAAAAATCTACATTAATTCCACTGCATCTGAGAACAGCCTCTAGACTGCATTGTTTACAAGGTCTGCCTATGGCATGGGAGGAATGGAGCAAATAGCCAGAAATTAGTTTCTTTTTGCAGTTCTTCCACAGTGGGATGGTTTTTGGCTGAGAGACTTCCAGAGGACTCCATTCTTATGACTCAGTCTCTTGCTTTTTATGTGGTCCATCATTTTGAAACCATAAACATTTAAACAGAGACACAGGAGAGTGACACTGGCATATGGTCACAAGTTCGGAGAGGTCCAATAGTCAGTGCAGACTAGCTTCATCAAACCTCCTGGACATGGGGAGAATAGCTCCAAGTCTTGTACCTGCTCCCACTGGATGTTTGCCTGTGTGCTAAGCGCATACAGTATTGTTCAAGGATCCTTAATCTTCAGATTTCTTTCCACTGGAGTCTAGCAGAGGTATTTCTTTCTCTTGAATTTGACAAAGAAAGGAACTTAAGGCAAAGGCTTAAGTTTGCCTGAGATGAGACAAAGTGGTGCTGATGGATAGAACGATGAATCATGACCAAGTGGCAAAGCCTCCATCTGTGCCCTCCACTAGCAACATCTATCACCCACTGATAAAAAGGTGTGAAGCCCCATGTCTTCCATTTGTCTTCTTACCTTCTTGGCTAAAAAGCCAGGAATGCTTTTCTTCCAGCTTTTCCTAGGCAGTACAGCATGTCTTTGCCTCCCAGAAACTGACCTCACAAGAATCACAGTTATGAATAGGTTCATCATAAAGGTCACTAAGAAATTTTCGCTATTGAAAGATAAAGCTCTCTGCTTTATGAACAAAATCATTAGCTCAGATCAAAATGCACCCATGCTTTGTGCTGTCTGCTAGTAGTAATTAGTCTGCTGGCTGCTAGACCAAGAGGTAGCTGCTGTAGGATGCCCGGCAGCCTTGAATCCAGCTGCCTCAGCTCTGTTCAGACATACTTCCTTCCGTGGGTTCTGGCCCCCAGTTATTTGAGATGAAGAGGAAGATGTCCAAGTCTCACCTGTACTGTATGAACAGCTATCTGTACAAGCCAGGATGGAAGTATATGCACTCCCACTACATCCCAAGTTGGGGCCCTAACATAACTGGAGATCTGGTATTGCATGTGCATCTCTGTCTTTTCTCAAAAGGTACCACACCTGATAATCTGTACTCAATTCTCTGAAGTCAGTCAAAGATCAAAAGAACAAACATCCCTTCAAGCTTTATGCACCCCTCTCCTTCATCCCCCTGATTAGCTGTACCACACAACAGAGAATCCAACCCAGAATTTTCTCCATAGTCAATTCTTGCTTCCTATCAGAAACTCTGCAGTATCTGGGACCTCAGCCCAACTTCTTAAGGTGCTTCCAATTTTACTGAGAATTAAAGTATCTCATGAACACCAAAATAGAAAGTTATTAGTAAAATTAATTTACCTAAGATAGTGTAGCATTGTTTAGCTGGATAAAACAGTGCCTATACAAAGCTAGCAGAATTAGTAGAACAAGACCTTAAGAATCATACAAAAAATGTAAGAAAAGACTGATCAAGGCTAATGTAAGCTTCAAACTACAGAAGACTGAAGTCACAATGTACTGGAAGTTAATGCACCACCACTATGCCATAAAACTAAAGATGTTCAGGTGAGGTACCCTGTCCTAAACACTGTGTTTGAGAGTTGTTACATCACGTTCTCAGAAATGTGATGTTGCTTCTAGAGAACAAATGAAAGTAGAAATTACTTCAAATAAAAAGGCCCTTAGCAATCCAAAAGGCTGCCTGGCTATCAGTATGAGATCTGTAACTTAGATTAGAAACTGCGGAGCCAGGATAGTTACTGTTGAATTAGTGCAGACACATAATGAATTCCAAAATCCTACAGCAACCTATTGTTTTTCTGGCTATTAGCCTGGATTTTAATTAGTTTGTGCTAATGAATACATTTGTACGTGTTCATTTTTTATTGGCAGCTTTTAGAGGAGCTGGTAAATTGGTCACTGTGGAGTGCCAGTGTTTCACTAAAACCCAACAAATAATTAATGCTTTCCCCACCTAGAGTCAACCGGCAGTCTCAGGGGGGTTAGGTATAAATTAGAATGAAAGATGAGATACTCAAAATAGAGTTAGAGTACTCATTCATCAACCACAATTAAATAATGTTACTGTGTGACCCTACAGAAGTGCTGAGAGCTGAGTTCCAGCCTCTGCACTACCCACAATCTCTCCCAGGAGCTGCCAGAGCACCCCATCCTATTTTCCACTGTAGCTCTTTAAATGTCATTTCCATACCTGGTGCTATCCAAGTTCCTTCTTTTCTTGAGAATTCCTCCTTGGAAAAACACTTTTCTTGGTTCTTCCTATTCATAATCTACTGTGGTCTGAGCTAAAAATGAACCACTACCAAGCGTGCTTGATCAAAGTAAATGTTTTTATCAAATCCAGTATCCGAGCTAACAAAGACCTGAAGCAGGAAATACTTGCATGTTTTCACATCCAGATTCCCATATAAAAATGGCTGGAGGAGGTAACATAAGGTAGCCAGGATCAGTCAGATCTAAATAAACACGGAGTTGATTGAGATGGACCCGTGCATTTAAATTCTCCTTAATCCAAACCCGACATTGTGAAAAACCCTGTTGAGCATCCACTTAACTCCAGAGATGCACAAGCTCTACACATATTTTAGTACTACCCATGTATTCCTCAGCCTTGATAGAGTTGAGGAAATCAGGAGCAGTTTTATACCTAAATCAGATTAGGATCTATAAACAACAGGCTCTCCAGGGAAGCTCATTCTGGGAAATAACATGTTACAAAAGAATACTTTTCTCTCTGTTGATTAGAGAAGGAGCTTTTAGGTGTCACAGAGATGTACACCAACGCAGCCAGGCAAGAGGTTTTCACCCCTAACCTATAAAGAACAGAGTTTTCTACTGCTAATCCTATCAGGTCCCATTCAGCATAGGAACCAAAAAAACAGATGGGCTGAAGTCCCACTTTGAGACACCCTTCCCTGATGCTGTATGGACAATCTGAGGACTTTCCATAAAGATCCTGAAGTTCACACTGAGCAATGGGACCAAAGGGTGGTTCACATTGCAGCATCTAATCCCTACTTGCAGACTTAACTGTTCTTTGCTTTGGTCACTAGTTCAGCTGAGGACCAAATTTTCATCACAGCTGTACCACTCCCACCATTTTAAATTCTGGTGCCTGCTTACACAAGTGAGCTTGATAACACCGAATTACAAGCTAATTTTGGAGCATCAACCTAAGTGCATTAAGACAGCTGTGTGCTATAAATTAAAATCTTTAAAACCTTCAGAAAAAATTGATTAATCATTTACTGAATTACCAACAGACAGGGAACACTTGAGCAGAAAAGCATTTTAATTTCATTTACAAAACTAAGTCTTCTGGAAAAGAAAAAAATAACAGAACAAAACAAAAGCTTACTATAAGTAGTAAGGCAAATAGTATGTACAGTCAAAAAAGAAAAGTGATGTTTCCACAGCAGTAAATCCTGGTAACCACTGCTGCGCATTGATTGTGTTCCTCTTTCATTTTTCACTTCCACTAAATTAAAAAACATGCTGCTGAGCTACATCTACCTCTTGTAGCCTTTTAATCATCTGTTGTTAGTGTCTAGAAACATGTAGTGATACAACTGCAACTTGTGCAAGTCAGTCCAGCTCCATGGACTGCCACTGTAAATACACTAGCTTACACACGCCCCTGGCTTTAGTCCTGATCCAGCCCCAAACCATACACGATGACATAGGAACAGAAACACTTTGGTGGTACCAATATTGGTTTTCCTAGGGTTATCTAGGGACTTGGCTCGACCCGTGTCCTTCATCTGGGTTCCTACCAGCAGAGCAGAACTAAACGTTCCTCTTATTGTATCGATGACAGCACAATTTCAAATGAGTGCACATTTGTGGAAGCAAGCCAGCGTGTGTCAGCTACGTGCCAGTCATGGAAAGAAGTCTCATTCTCCCAAGTGCATAGTCAGGCAGCACAGTGATAATTACAGACTGATTTCCAGAAGAAATATGGCACTTGTCAAAGGCATAATTTCAGTTCTGCCTTTCCTCATTAACACTTGACGGGAACTCCAGCATATTTATGAGTCATTTAAAGGCAGAAAACCACCAACAAAGCTTTATTATTCTTTTCTTAATTTACAACTGACTTTTTCCCTACTGACCTAGCCTGATCTTTACAGACCAGCTTCTGAGAGAGGATAAAGGCTCCTACCACCCTTCATGTGCTCAAACATCTGAATTTAGGCACCTCTGAAGCACCAGGATCCCAATACTGCAGGAAGCTGGTTCCAAGTCAAATTGTTGTTGTCGAAAGGACAAAACCTGGGACAAAAATCTTACCACAGGGAAGTAGTGGTGGTCACCTAAGGACAGAAACTAGGAGTCAGAAAGGCCAAATGCAGAGTGCAACAGGTTTGCAAATGTATTTAAAAAAATCCAAACCAAAACCAAGCAAACCAAGGACAAAGGACCATGTTGAGATCTTCATGGGTTTCCTGAAGAGGCTTAGGTCTGAGACTTAAATGGTGCTCTTTCTATCTTTAAAGTCTCCAGTCTTTCAGGTAATTTCACTGCTCCCCTCATGCTCTCCCTGTACCTGGTTTGCTGACAACACAGCAGTCCTTTGTGGGAGAAGGGAGGGGTGCACCCCTCATCTAACACAACAAGGTTGGTATCCCCTATTAATTACTGAAACTAAGTTACAAGTGCTACAGATCTAATTTCTACCCCCTGCAAAGGTGTGAAGAGCAGCCCATGAGTGACCATACGCAATCATATATATTTATATACACATGTTCATTCCTCCCACTTTTAGAAGTGCAGCTGAATCTTTGGATACACTCAGTTGGAGTGTATCACATGCAATGAGGAACACAAGTTTCCCAAGTTGTATGCCGGCACTGTGCAAAACAAAGTTCCCATAAATTAATCAAGCTATTCTTGTAGCAAGCTGAAAAGAAATGGACCAGGGCAAAAGTTGTTATTGTTATCTCTATTTTTAAATACTTGGAAGACATTCAGTTACTATGGTGGTCAGTACCATATAAGTACCTAGACAGACGCATCTGTAGCAGGCGTGTTAAGTGGTAGGGGTTTTCTGTATCAAAGGTACCAGCTAGCTGGGACCTTCTCCTCTAAGGAAAAAGGGAGAAATAAAAATGATATAATTTCAAAATACTAGTCCTTAAAAAATGAGTTTAAAAAGCAGAAATCATTCTTCTATGGTTGTGCTGCTGTTGTTTGTTTTTTCCCTATGGGACTTCTGCTTTTAATTTGCTCTCCTGGTACTCTTTCATTCGGTAGGGAATCAATTTTTCCCTTTCCAGGGCAGTCCCAGGGAGGAAAGCAATTCCAAAACAACATGCAAGAAAAAGTTGCATAAACATGATATGCTGACATACACACAGACACACTTCATGCGCACATCCTATGTTCTCTCTATCAGTAGATGGACTTATTTGGTAGCTACGAGAGTACTTACGATGTGCAAAATGAAAGCTTGCAGGGGATTCCAGAGATGGGACTTTGGCCAGGCTATATAAGCACTGCTAGCTTTGGCAAAGCTTTTAAAACAATATGTAGGATTTTTTGAGGCAGAAGCATCTCTTTTTTTAAACATTTAAAAATGAAAGCTCCTCATTACCAGATGAAGCACAGCAGTAACACACAGTATCAAACCTGACTTGTCAGGTAGCAGCACAGTATCTGCTCTCACTTAAATTTAAATTAGGCATACTCATTACTTTAAACTCCACCAGAGGATCCTCTCCATTAAACCAGATGGCCACTGCACGCTGTACAGCCACATGTGGAGGTAGCTGAAGATTTAGTATAGAAAGTGTCTACTTTATCTCAAAGAAATTGTTGCTTTAGAAGTTTCTGTTGATAGATAAACATCTAAAGTTGTTGATAAGAATTTTTCTGTGAGCAATCCTTGATTGTTATGATTGCCCCAAATAAACACACAGTGTTCCTCTGGAGAGGACCTATACTTATCCCTGGCCTCAAGAAATGGAAATTCACCTAGGAGAGGAAATGAAGTTCATGTATAATTCTCCTCTCTTCCTTTCAGCATCCTCTCTAGGGAAGATCTGTGAACAATCTGAGTCTTGTTATTAAAGGCTCGATCTGTCTTTAGCTGAGACACATTGGCTGTCTGAAGAGATGAACGGATTCCTTAATAAACACCCTAGTCTGGGCAAAGGAAGAGATACAGACCAGACCTGAGAAATTTGGTTTGGCTCTGGGTAAACTTTTGTGTAGCTGTCCCCAAGAAAGCACCTGAAATGAAATGCAGCAGATAAGGCTTCCTGCAGTGTTTTTACCATGCATAGCTATGCCTCACAATGGGATTTGTCTGGAATTCTTTACTTTGAATTTTTCTCCTCTCATCTGAAACTCTCAGCTACAGATGATGGTGTTGAGTTCACAAAGGCTTTTTACACCTTCCCCTGAGCAAACTCTACAGGACCAAATGTAACTTATGTAACTATGCTGAATGTTCAAACACTTTTGTATTTAGAATCGGTGAAGTTGTGAGGTTATTTGATGGTTGCATTATATGTCTAGGAATGCTGCTGAGATACAGAGTTTCTA
Source organism: Zapornia atra (assembly GCA_013400835.1). NCBI lineage: Eukaryota > Metazoa > Chordata > Aves > Gruiformes > Rallidae > Zapornia > Zapornia atra. The sequence goes on along the minus strand of VZTU01006407.1, from coordinate 215,547 downwards.
TTTTAAGTGATGGGGACAAGGTACACCAAATAACTTTAATCTCACTTCCTAAATCCCTACTAGTACCAGCTAGGTTGTATGAGCTAGAACAGAATTTGGCTCTGGGCACAAATTGGAAGTGGAAGAGAGACCACATTACTATCTGGGGGATCATATTCTGTGAAGCACCACTTTCAAGGGATGAGAATCTTAGCAGAACACCATAGTGGAAGGAGACAAGAGGACAAGATAATTTTCCTCCCAACATTCAACCTATACTCAGGTATTCATTTCATACAATACTCGCCATTCTAACTGCTGATTAGTGTTGTGAGGGTAAAATATCAGAGATCAGCAGTCTGAAGGGGTTTGGGTTTTTCTTACATTGATTCAGCAGTTGCTTGCAAGACCGTTCATCTTTTGCCACACAAGCAGTGTTTCACAGTGAAGGCAAAACACACGGTATTGCAACGCTACAGCTCAGCCACTGTCCTTTCCTGCTACTAAAGAAAGTGACCTTAAAGACCAAGGCAGATACAGATAACAAGTTCCATAAGATCCTCTGAATATTTATACAAGTTAACCTTGTGCATTCCGTCCCTTTCCAAAAGATCTTTTTTCCACGAGTAAGTTTATTTGTAGGGCTGTTCCCCAAAACAGGACATTTTTACATAGTCATCGGAGAATATTAGTGGAAAATTAATTTTGAGTTTTTAAACAGATATTTATATTAGATCATACTACGATAATTATCCTGGCCTCTAGCCAGGAATTAAAGCTCTATTAAGCTAAGCACTCGACATAAACTATGAAGATGTTTATTCACTCTATCGGACAAGCAAGATTCATTATACCTGAGTACATTGTGCAGAAATTTCCCAAATTCCTTGAGAAGGAGGAAGTGGATGAATGGATTGTTGAAAACACTGCAAGGTACATATTCTACCAGGAAAGCTTACTAGTAAGATCTCTACTCTACCATGCAGGATTGTTTTATAATTCTTTAGCATTACATTTTTTTTCTAGAATCCAGACGACTCCATTTTGGATGTAAAAGCTAAGACTTTACTTTGCCTGTTTATCCCACGGTGTACTGTACAGAGAAGAAGAAATGCAGAGCATTTATTCATTTAGTTTTAAGACCACACACTGACAAGACAAATGCTTCAGAATGAGTGGAAACTGAGAAGGGCTTCACTTTGTCGGTACAACTGACCATCTTGCTGTGATTGTGTAGGCCCAACCCACCACAACACGTAAGTTCACGCACAACCTCTTCATTTTCCTTTTACTCAGAGCCAGGAAGTGATAAAATGCGTCACATGAAAACACATTTTTTTATAAATATTCATATTGCTGAATGATAAGTCTGATGTTCTGAGAAAATTATTAGCAAATATCAATTAATAATCACATGCCTTATGCACTTTCAGATGAAAGGGGGAGATCTATTAATAGCAAAAGTGTGATTCTAAATTTGAAGGTAGAAATAATTGGTTCTGATGCAATTATTTCCCTGCCAGTTGTGCTAGACTGAAAAGAGCAGATTGCCTGATACCAGCTTGCAAATTACATTGCAAAAAAACCGCAGGGTAACATGAAATAGAATGAGAAGTGACAAGTGTTAACCCACAAAGGAACCTTGTGACATTGCCAAGGTAGTAATAATAGTAAGGTAAGAACATTTTTTTTTCCCATTTAAGATACATTTGCAAACACGATGGGCCAGATTAATCAGACCAGGTGAGCAAGAAGGAGATTACAGCTTCTTATCCCACACTGACTCAATTAGACCAAGTCAGATTCCTGTAGGAGGGAGGGTGTGGGGATAGTTCTGCTGTCTTTCATTGTGATGTTCTACGCTAGAGAAGAGCATTCTAGAGTTTACATGTAAAGTTTGTAAAGGCAGACACAAACAAGTATGTTTTGGCCTTCAGGTAGACTGGAATCCTTTAAGACCCAGTGAGGCTATAGCAGCTA